>KZ808324.1:69497-92066 GCA_000696205.2 Oncopeltus fasciatus
TTCAACAGTATTTTATTTATTTATTTATATATATATACTTTTTTTTATCAATCATGAAACTTCTTAAAATTTATTTTTAGTCTTTAGCCTCATTAAAATTGTCCTTACTTTTTACCAAAGATAGGACTATTATTACTTACTTTTTGCCTAGATAGGACTATTATTTCCTCATGTTAGAAATTACAGTCTCGTAATATAACTTATCTTCATGACTTAAGAAATGATTTTTCATCAAGAAAGACAAGCTGATCCCGCACTTACTCAGTCTTTGGTGCTATAGGTCAGCATGACTAAAGGCCTGCCTTATAAAAGTTATTCATCTAGCCCTGTTCTCCAGTTTCTTAAGCTCTGGAGTACTGCAACACCACTGAATTCTTTCCCATTGGCTGTACTGTCTCCCCTAATCTTGTTTTTACTACCTCCAGAATCCTCCAATTTTATTAGCTTATTCAAAAAATTTGTCCAGCCTGTCTTATTCTGCATGCTTTAATTCAATTAATTATGTATTTTTTATTTAAAATCCTCTAGTATTTTCCATTGGTTTTAATTTTCTGTGCTCAATCAACTAAGTGTGTACTACAAGTATTACTAACTATTTAACCCCAAATTTATAACTATCTTCAGCTGAGATTCACCATAGGCACCTGCTCGCTTAACCAGAGTTATATATTATTTCAATTTAGTGTTTTTTTACTATAGTTATAAGCAGGTTTAAAATATGCACAATCTCCCAACTTTATTCTTCTTTCTATTTCTGTACTAATTTTATTTACACGATTTAATAATAAACCATAGCACTTGAAGTTCCTAAAACCTTTAAAATTTAGGTTATTGTATGAAAAACACAAAGAGGTCTGCCTCCTCCCTCCCATATCTGATGCAATTTTACTATTCACCATCTGGTCAAGTAGCTGAGGACCACCCTTGTAATTGAATTTAATCAGCAATTAGTGATAGAGATGCCATATGAGATGATTAATCTATCAATAGTAATAAATAATATATCATATTTATAAGCTTTTAAAAATAAAAATAAAGTATTTTATAAAACAATAATTACCAATATTATTTGCAAATGTAAGTGAATTTAAAACAATTAAATATAATGATAAAAAATAATTCTTGGGCTTATTGTAAATAAATTGCATTTATATCTGTTTTGTCAGGGAATTATATTTTAATTTTTAATCCTTTGAGTATGTAATAATATAAATATGCTCCAGAATGGTTAAATTATTTACTAATTATTAAATTATGTAACTTTGACTATGTTTACCAATGTTTAGCTCTCTAGGAATGTTCATGCTTAGCATGTTCTTGTGCTACCAGCCTTTTTCGACTCTTCATTTTGGATACTATAATAAATACATTAAAGAAAAATCTACGGTCCGAAGTATCTATTTTCTAAGTATTGAGTATATTTTTATAGCTGTTAAATGTTCTTCTTAAGTGGCAAGAGTGATTATAAACTATGAATAAATACTGATTTGGGGCTTAGAAAGAAACCTGAAGATTAAACTTTATTAACTAAACTTGTGTACAATCATATTACAAATTTTTTCAAAGACTTCCACAGTCTGAGTCAAAATTTAGAATTTCTTATTATTATATTGATGGTTATTAAGCTTTCGCTCATCTTGCTGTAACCCAGAAGAGGCTCACAGCTAGATGAGTGAAAGCTTGGTAACCATCATTAATATGACAACATTCCAAACCGAAAGAAGAAATTGAAAATATATTACAAATTGTTGTAATTATAATCCAACATCCCATCCTTTCTTAGCCCCAACTTCTCCTCTCCTGGACATCGTCTATTTCTCCCCAGCTGTATGTTGCCCTACAGCTCTATGAGGTACCTCTGAAGTGTGTATTTTTTCTTCTCCACCACTCGGCCATAAGCTCTGTTGGGTGCTTTTGGCGATTCAAACTTCTTTGCCAGCCTTCAGACCTTCCAGCAGTCTGGCAAGGTGTCACCTATCGAACCATTCCTTCATATTTTTTTCCTTCCTTTGCTTCTTTTCCTGAACCTTCCCAAGATGTGGCTAGCCAGGATGGAATTTTTCCAGTGCCCTGGAGATCAGATTCCATAAACTTGTCCATCTAGGAGTGCAGTCGGATATGCGAGCAGTCCTAGATCGATATTCCCTCCATACATGATCCTTTTCGTCACCTTAACTCTCTTGTGCTGATGTACCAATCCCTTACAGCCCTAGGAACTACATCTAGGAGTACGGATCCAACTTCATGTACCACAAACCCCTGAAAAGTTCACGGATTCTTGTAATAATGTCACTGATCTTTACCAACCCTAGAAATTTTAGGAAACCAATTGATAATATCATGGTTTGTCAAAATAAAGGATACTGCTTCCTAACGTTACTTAAATATCCTGCTGTCTTACTTCTCTATTTTGATATCTAATTGGAGCTGTGAGCATTCCAGCTAAAGGAATGTGATGACCATCTGGCCACTCAGCACCTTATCTGCTTTTCTCAAAAAGAAAAGTAACCTTAGCTCCTTGTAGATCAAGTTCCCGTATTGATACAGTATTTTACCTAGACATGGCTACCCTGAAGAACATTGTATTGTTAATATGTGAGCCTTGTTTAGTGACATAATCTAAAGAATCATGGCTATCTAATTCGTCAGTTTCCTTTGCCATGATAATCTTTTCTTTCGACATTGATAAGCCAACCCTATGAATCCTAGCAAAATGCTCTTTACATGTGTAACAGACAGCCCACTGCCTCGGTTTCCTAGACAACTGGCCTACCATATTATTTGGGTCGTCTCTCAGTCCTCCTGACCTCCTCCTCAACTCAACCTATAGTCAGGTCGCTTTTAAGTTGCAGCTTCTCTGACAGTTATAGGTAGCTGACAGGGCGTCATGACCTTGTGCATTATTAGATCATACCTAAGGTGGTTAAAATTAGATTGAAAATCGTTCAAGAATTTCTCGATTACTCCCTACCTTCTTGGCATTGCTTGCAAAATCTATTTCTTTAATAACTTCATATAAAAAATTCGTCTGGCCCAAGAACATAGGTTTCAAACTTGCCTACAACTATATCATATGATGATTTCTTGTATTCTGCCAAGTCGAACTGATCAAGAAGTTCCTCTGCTTCTGGCCCCAAATGGTGTTTAAGCTGATACTCCTGGGGAAGGTTGTCGAGGAGGAATCCATCTCCGCAGTCAAGTTTAACAGTCCTGTCTAATGAAGTTCAATTCCTCATGTGGCTTCATGTGTTTTGATCCAGCTGCGAGTTCTGCTGTATCTGACATCTTGTTAGTAGTTACATAGGCCTTCTTCTTAGATGACATTAGTGATTAAACACTATGAATAAACAACAACTAGATGCTTAGAAAGAAACCCAAAGACATATTTTAACCAACATGTGTTCAATGACATTACAAATTGTCTTAATCTTAACCCACTATATTGTCATAATATATATATTATTGTGATTTAAATAGAGTGTAAATTTAAATTTTTTATTTTCTAAATACTGATATGCTTAATATGTTAATTTTATCTATTTGATATACTTTTATTGAATGTATAAAATATTCTGATAAATGAATGAATTATTATATTCAAATGAAAGTGTTGAAAATATTCTGTATTCCAAAAACTACCAGCTTACTTCACTTCTTAATTATGTATTTAAATATTTAGACAATTATAGTTCTGTGACTATTCTAAAAGTTGGTAAGTTGACTATATTTTTGAGGGGAATACTTAATTACGAGGCTATATTGTTTTAAAGTAGCAGTGCAAAAGTGAAAATATTGTGACATTTCATACTTATTTCATTATAGACGTTCTCTGTTCCTGATTGTTTCAGTTTTATGACTCAGGGGAGTATATAATAATATTATTCAATTTGAATTTCATTATATAAGCATTTTTCTAATTATAAAGCACTATTGTCTTCAACTTGGAGTGGAGCGAACATATCTTTGCAAAAATGTTTGTTTATATTATGAAACATAACTGCCTAAAAAAGTTAAATGCAAATCGGTTCTGATCATTGGAAGATGAGATCTATCTATAATAAGACAACATATTTTATTTTATTTTACTGCTTTAAGAACAAATCTTTATTTATTTAATAAATTTATGTGTCTAATATTATTTCTTGTGAATTTAAAAATCAATTCAGTAACATCATTAATTNGCCCTCTCATTCTCAACCCCTTCTATTGTAATACCCGAATTCCTTAACTATATAATAATATAGAATGAGTTATAATTTATATGAGAAGTATTTGTGCAGTTAATAAGTCATACATGATATTTAGTTTTTGTTCTAAAAAAAAAACTGCAGAAGGAGATGGCTTGCTTCTTAACTTAACAATAAAGTTATTAATTGAAATTGACTGAGAACTTAGCAGACTGAAATTTCACTGATGATTTTGGAAAAAAAATTGACTAGTTCTTCATTGTAAGAATGCTGAGACTAGGGATTCTTCCCTATTTTTCCAATAGGGAAGAATCCATAGTCTCAGCATTCTTACAATGAAGAACTAGTCAATTTTTTTTCCAAAATCATCAGTGAAATTTCAGCCTGCTAAGTTCTCAGTCAATTTCAATTATTAACTTTATTTACGAAGATATTTCCTGCAATTGTTGACTTTCTAGTCAACTTTTTTTTACTAGAAAGTCAACAAATGCAGGAAAATTTATTAAAGCTAATATGAATAATTCAATCATTTATCTGATAACTTTCCATGATTTTTTATAAATATTTATAAAATAATTCATTATTATACTATGTAAAATGTTCATAAAATTTAAAAAATCTATAGTCTTTAATATAAAACTTTCCAAAACGTTTTCCAACATGACTATAAAACTCAACAAAACCTATAATTTCATAAATTCAAGAAATTTTTACTTGTAAAATATTAAAGACCTCAGATATTAATATGTATATTGAAAATTGTTTGAAAATCTGTGAGTGAAAATATTACCTTTATCATCTCTCTCCAAACCTATCAGAATGATTTTTATATATTCTGGGGTGCAGAACACTAATTGAATTTTTTTGGCAACTAATTTAATTTTCGAATCTTCTTTTTCCTTTTACTTTTAGGGGCCTGTTGTCACAGATAACAGTAATTTCATTTTGGATTGGCAATTTCCGGAACACATTCATGATTGGAGTGATGTAAATAATGCAATTAAAATTATTCCAGGTATCTCTTTTTTTTATTCATTTGGTTGTGTGTGCCTTGTGGTGTTCCAGTCTTTAGACTAGTTTTGATTAATTTTGTTTAAGAACCTTTTTCCCCCTCCAATGAGTCAGCTTATTTAATTTAGTTTAGCATTAAGAGATTGTAAATTTGGTCCTAAATTCAAATAAATCCTAATTATAAAATCCCTTACCTATAATAGATATCCAAATGAGACGTTCTCCATTTGGTGACGGATAATTAAAGTTATTTGTGAAGTAGCCTTTATCAATTACTATAAGTTTTTAATACATTAAAAAACTTTAAGTTTTTGCATTGAAAATACTAGTAATTATTTAAAATAAATGATTTCTTTGGCTAATGGGGTAATTGAATATCCACTGGGGATTCTTATCTCCTGACTTATGATGATTCTTCTTATCAATTTTCTCTTCTGTAAAATTAATTCATCTTTCTCCCCACATTAACATCTTTAATCTATATTTTGATATCTCCCAAACCTAAGGCTATTGTATGTTTAAACTAAAGAGGAATATTTGTTTTTATATTTTAAATAAATCATTCAAGGAAACTTTTGTCCCAATTTATCTATCTTCATCCTAGAATATAAATCATAAGTATAAGATAAAAATTTAATCAAAGGACTTGCCAGCTTCCCCTTCAATAAAATTATCTTCCTCCATTACTTATCTCCTCACCATTATAGACTTCCTTCTGTTCAGTTTCATCTATTCGTGTGTTGTATAATTTTTCTACCATAGTATAAAGTCATTTTGTTACACAACCCTGAAAAAGGACTAAAATTCAGGCCAAAATATAAGCTCAAACTCATTGATCAAATTCCGACCATTTTCTTCATTATATCAAATAAGTTTACTTAGTTAATCAGTTAACTAAAATCCTACTACAATCACTTTATGTTAATCCATAATGTAAAAATTCAAGACAACTTAGGAGAAGAGTAGGAACTGTAAGGAAGTTACTAACTTGAACTAGAGACCGGACTGATTGAAAAATTGTAAATACCTCTGTATGTAGAAGGTTAATAGGGTAAGAAGAAATTATGGTGAAATGGTATGAAATAACAATTCATTACAGCAGTGTGTCTGTTTGACCCGTGTGTCATTCATTAACCCCAGGGTTAAAGAAAGTCTTTATTATATTTAAAAAAATTAAAGAATTCCAGACTATCTGAAGAGGACATTAATGATTATAAATGGTGCTCAGGATTTCTTTTTGAGTCCATTCAGAAGCCGAGGTCATTTTTTTTTTCATCCTTGGCTGCAGCTCCTATAAATAACTACTGATGAGATAAACATATGGTATAAGTCCTTTAACTTAATTACCTCCTTTATTGTTAATCCGAAACTCTTTGACCTCTTCTTTTTTATTCAATAGCTAGTTATGTTGTTATAATAAGTCAATCAGATCACTTTGTTTTAATATACATTTTGTTTTGCAGAAGCATCCCTGTTGATTCTCTCTAAATTTAACGTCTAATTACTGAAAGTGTGTATCAATTTAGCCTTCAACAGTATTTCCCTACTTCCTCGAAGGTTTAAATTAGGGATTAAAGGTTACAATTCACACAAGCAGCTGAGCATTAGTTCCTATTGCCGAACACTTCAACTGATCTCGTCTATATAGTAAAGTTCCTATATATTTTGTATAATCAAAATAGTTGTTAGTAGACAAACATGGAATTTCTGCAAGTGTTCTCAAAATTTATAATACTCAAACATCCACACCTGTTATAAAGTTTTACTCTGATTTGGATAGATGAATTTTACTAACTATATAGTGTGACTATTCACTGACATCATCAGCAATTTTATTTTAGATAAGAGTTGGAATAATATTCATGCAATTATGTGTTTCAGGTGTTGTTGAAACAGGATTATTTGTAAAAATGGCTGACATTGTTTACTTTGGATTGAAAGATGGAACAGTTAAGGTTGTTACGAGATAGAACCATTTTTCTTAGTTGTGCTTTTGCCTGAAAATGAAACTTCTGTAAATTCAAATTTTAAATTATTTTTATATCTGAGGTTTAAATATATACCTGTCATATATCTTAAGTATTAAATGGCCTCTTAGGAAAAGGTTTTTTTAGTTAATCAAGTTGTTCTCCTGTAGCCATAAGGAGAGTCATATTTATTTTTACTCTTCAGTTATAATCTTTTGGTTAATTCATTAACTCACAGTTCCATTCCAGTTAGATGTGAGTTTTGCTTTAAAAGGTAAATTTCAGGACAAAACGGTTCTCCTTCAGTCTTTCTTGTGATACAGCAGGCCTGTGAACCTTTCTCACTAGAACTACAGATTCTAAACTTCATATTGTTTACAGTATAAACTATTAGAATGATATTTAAAAAAGTAGGTTACAATAAACTTTAAATAAATACCATAATTAATATTATATAATTAAATGAAAATAATATACCTTAGGAATTAGTTCCACCACTTTTTCTGAACATGGAGAATTTTTTTTTGGATGAGAGTGTTTCCCATAGATGTATAATGAACAATATTTACATATGAACAAAAAATAAACATTGTTCAAACATATGAACAATGTTTATTTTATATTTTATTTATGCTTATCAAAGCAACAACTAATTTTCAGGTGTCACTTTGATGATAGAATTAAATTTAATTCAAAATAATAAATTGAATTTAATGACATTCCCAATAAACCGAATTGCTGTACTATTTACATTATATATCAAATTTTCTCCCTAAAGTTTAAGGAATGGCTGAATACTTGATAAGTATGAGGCAGGACAAAGTGAACACTGCCTACTAATTTATTATTCATAAGATACAAATACTTGTCCTTAGGCAGCATGGGAAGGGTCGAGTTCCTTTCATGTATTTAGTTTATTTTAGTTAAATAAACTAATAGGTTTGTCTAATAGAATGTTATTGCTACATACTTCTGAAAGGCTGAAATGTTTTCCAATTTTTTGTTTGTTATTAATAAGTTTATATATGATTGTATAACTGTTTTTTATGTATAAAAATGTAAACTAAATGTAATCAAAAATAATTTACTTAATAAATAAGTTAAAGTATATTATTATTAATTGCTAATTTTTTGGAAGAATGATTTTTGCAAAATTGTGCCATTCTTATCATCAGTTATTATCAGTTTGTGGTCCTTTGTCAAACAAGAGTCTAATAAATAGCTAGCAATGTTAGCTCCTTCGAGTATAGACGATATATTCATCATCTTGGTGGTTGGACTTGTGAAGTGCAAGGAGCCTGAAATTATCAAACTTCCTTAGTGGTAGCATGCCTGCCCGGCAAGTGGGAGACCCGGGTTAAATTCCCGGCTGAGGTAGTAAGATTTTTTCTTACAATTCAAGTAAGTTGTGTCATTCTTATATGCAAAGTGCTCTGAAAAACCAAAATACTTATCATATTCTTTAGTGAAATAGACTACCAAATAAATAATTGTCCAATTTGAATATTATGTATCTCTAAAAATTTAGAATGTATAAGAGTTATAAAATGAGATTGAATGCATATAAGAATTCCATAATCTACTGTACTGTAGGAATGTTGAAATTTTATTTCTGGTTGTTTCACATAATCTATGCTCAATATATTAATATAATTATGATGCTTAAATATTGGTTGTCATTTTTTATTATTGTCAACTCTAATGACTTACTTTGAACGTGTTCTAGAAGACAATATGCCAGATCCATTGAAATGGTTTATAAATTTGGGGGGTACAGGAGCATTCTCTTAGACCACCTGGAAAAAAATTTCACATGCCTCCAACCCCTTTTTATACTTACTTTCACTTCTCTTAATTTGACATGGGCTATTTGTCACAGTTAAAAGAGTTTTTGTTTAATTATATACTTTTAATTATTACAGCAAAATGTATATATTAGTAATTGATTTATAATAAATTTACTTTAATTTTACAAAAATAAAAAGTTAATAAATTAAACAAAAAAACAAACCTGTTAACAAAATTGTATTAGCCCAGGGTAGTCAGAGAACGATTGATATTTCCACTAGTGTGTGTTATACTGCCTAGAAGGTATAAATTACATGAATTATGAGACCATCTCATTGATGGTCTAGGACCACCACCAAGCAGGAATTGTTGATTATGTTAGTTATTAATATGAATTGAAACAATGTTTGGCTCTTTATTCAAAGCAAATTATATTTCTTTATTAAATAATTTTAATTGTATTGTTTGTTTTTTTTTTATCACTGAATATTATTTCCTGTGAATCATTCCTTTCTCTTCATCACAACTTGAACTTCAAACTCTGAGGTTTGGTCTAAGGCTTTGAATAGCAAAACTATCATGGGAAACAAAATTTCATTTTTAATGTTGGAATTTTGATATACTTTATAAGCCGAGCTATTAAAAAGTTATTAAACTGCACCTAAATTAGCCATTTTGTCAATCTTTCTCTCCTAGAGTACCAAGTCATATGCTTTAATGTGTGGCTTCCACTCTATGTGTAATAGAAAGCCTGCTTAATACTCATTTCCCCTTTTCCAATTTTGTTCAGGTGCTTTCCTTATTAATATTCATGCTAAATCAGCATTTTAAAGATCACACTTTATTGTCTTATTAGTCACCATCAAAACATTTGCAAATTTTATAAAACTTATTAATTAACAATTCAAAGACTCATATTTGGGAGAAGCTTGTTTTCATCTAGGCTTAGGTAGAATGCCTATAAACTTACAGGCTTACTGTAGCCGTAGCTAGAAAATAATTTCACACTATTTAATAACTGTTATAAATATTTTATTTGGTTGTGGTATTTTATCCCACGTAAATTTTAAACAATTAATGAGAGGGAATAGAATAAAAAATCTATCTGTCCCAGCCAGGAATCGAACCTGGATCTCCTGCTATCCGGGCCGGTGCACTTACCAATTGTGCTACCAGGACGCGCTAGTTATCTCATTCAATTCCCTCTACACTAGCAAGAGCCTAACCCACGAGAAAGGCGAGAACTTCGTCTTGTACTCGAAGGAGCTGATTATAAAGAAAAAATTAAATAAAGTTAATGACGAGAGTCGACAAATAGCTTGACAATGTCAGCTCCTTCGAGTACAAGACGAAGTTCTCGCCTTTCTCATGGGTTAGGCTTTTGCTAATGTAGAGGGAATTGAATGAGATAACTAGCGCGTCCTGGTAGCACAATTGGTTAGTGGACCGGCCCGGATAGCAGGAGATCCAGGTTCGATTCCTGGCTGGGACAGATAGATTTTTTATTCTATTCCCTCTCATTAATTATTTAATAACTTTTTTTTCATTGCAAGATCTGTCACATTTTGCTACTATTGATAAGTATAACCCCTTATAATCCTGTGACATTTATAACCCCATCTTCAGTTGTTTTTTTTTAAGCTTCACTAATTGTCCCAATTAAGTATTTTCTAGAAACCTTGCTACATTCCAATGTAGGTGTATCTTAGATACTGGCATATTCTTGAAAGCCCTAGGCCTTTTCTTTCTCTTCCAGTTTCTGATGCCTGATGCCTCCAGTCAAAATTTGTCTTTATGCTTTGCATAGAACTTCCTAAACATCTTATACTGCATTCCATAATCATGTCCATTCCCTGTTGTCAAAAATGATATGAGTCAAAACAAAGCTATGATTGTTTATTTTAAACTAAGAATTTTATTAAAAGGATACAAAATTAAGTGGGCATTATATTATTTTTTAAGTATTCTTTATTTAATAATAAGAAGGGATATTAAAGGATAAAAAAAGTGGGTCTTATATTAATGTTTATTTTTTATTTTCTCTACAGCTTTGTACATGATTTCTAAACCTTGGTTTAGCTCTTCTTCAGAAATGTTCAATGGTGGAGTGAATCTCAGGGCCTGTCCATCACAAGGCTTTGTGAGTAAACCAAGATCTTTTAATTCCATGCAGAGGTCCATGGGAGTACCGTAATCTGAGAAACAGTAAAACAATGAGGCTTGTTTTTTAAATTAAAAAATAACTCATATAATTTGTTTCTTGAGTATTTATAGCTTTCACACACTATAATTAATTTGGTTAAAGTGTATTAAATGTGTTCTTATCCTTAAAATAATTTATAGCAGGATATGCTGTTGTCTGTTGCTGCACTCTTAGTATCATAGTGTGTTTTTTCAAGAACTCGCCAGTAGATTATAATGGGAAAGTCTTAATTTATACATTAAATTTTATTCAATATGCTAAAAGTTAGTGTCTAGCAGGACTCTTATTATATGTTTCCTCTTTTAATTAATATACCTTGAAATCATTATTTTGTAATTACAACATTAGTTTACATATCTTAAGCCTTTGTCTACACTCATACCAAGAAAGTCATTATTTAAGATTAAGCGTGGAACATTGCTGGGGAGCAAGAACAAATCACTCCCTTTTCCCCTCTATTTCAAGTGGAATAGAACCTAGCCGATATTTCAGAAAAACCGAGTCAAGTTGATGGTGAGGATGTTGTTAGGGGTTAAAAGAATTCTGTGTTAGTTCATACAAAACAAACCAAAATTGGACACTAAGAAGTCATGCTGGAACTTTTAAAGAGCTAAGTGGCAACTTTAGAACAAACATCAAAAAAGGTCCTTAACTCCAATATCATAAATAGTATTAAATATTAATCTTGACTTAATTTGAGGTTATATGAAGATTATGACCAATCTTAGATACCTGGATTAAGACAAATAGCATTCATCAGTCCTTTTCCCCTCACAATTGGGACTACTTCTTTCGGTAAATTTGCTTGCAGTTCAGATCTAAACTTTTCACCCATTTTGGCACAATTTTGTATTATAGATTCTTCATCTATTACTTCTAATGTTGATAAAGCTACTCTTGTTGCTAGAGGGTTTCCACCAAAAGTTGACCCATGACTCCCTGGGGTTATGACATTCATTACTTCATTCTGAGCTAGGACAGCAGATATCTGTAAAAGAAAGATAGTTATTTAAAAATTTTATTTTAAGAGTCTCTAAAATTCACTTACATCACAATAATTGCTTATGAAAAATTATTTTATTTCTATAAGACTTTCAGTAATTGGAAATCTGAAAAATGATATAAAAAATTTCATAAGCTCTAGCACTGTAATTTTCATTTTATTTTAAAGCAAATAAGACAGCTTATAGAAAATAAAAATTATCATTCAAAATATGTTCTAAAAATATGTAAAATTCATTCTTTTGAGATAAAGGGGTTCTGGGAAATTTTCTTGCTTAAAGATGTAACATTTAGACAACAGATGACATATAGAGCATATGTCATATCTTGTCTCTTATTGACACTTATAAAAAATGTAAATAATAATTATAAGTAAAATAACACATTAAGTCTATGGATGTGATCTTATAAACTATTTAAGAATTAATGAATTACCGGCAAGAAGCCTCCACCCAGACCTTTACCAAGAATAAGTAAATCAGGACGAACTTCCTCATGGTCAACAGCTAATAGTTTTCCAGTTCGTCCCATACCTGACTGGATTTCGTCAGCTATCCAGAGTACATTGTATTTGTTACACAGCCTTCTAACATCCTTAAGATAACCATCTTTTGGCACGACTACTCCTGCTTCTCCTTGTATTGGCTCCATCATAAAAGCACACACATTTGGATTTTTCAAAGCTTCCTGTTAAAAAACATGTATATTTGAATTTTGTTTATGCTGTAAACTACAGAAAGTATAAACTGACCTAAAATGTAGATTGAAGGGAAGAGGCCATTGGGAGAAGTTACCCTTTTAAGTGTCAATTGGTAATCATTGCCCCACATGCCACTCCTGCTCTTGTTTTTGTTTAGAGAAGGGAAGCCTTAAAGAAGGCTTCCCTTCTCTAATTACTCCCCTATTCCCAATTAAAGCAGGCTATATGAGGCTTGGCTTTGCCATAATTTCTCTAACCTAATCCATTCTAGCATAGAAATTTTTTTTTCTTTTTCTATCTGTACTCTAAAATATTTTAAACAAGTGAATAATGGGCTCTGGTCAAGCTTCTGTTGAGAAATAAAATCTGACCAGTTCCATGGATGTTCAGAATAGGATGGTGGCCTGTAGATAGTCCCCTCTCTCCATTACCTTAAGTGGTTGGACGAGTGTTTATAAAAAATATTAATCTTGTACTATATCAACAAAAAATTTTATTTATTTTTTAAGAAAATGATTATTTTTTACTGTTTGCTTCATTTTTAATGAAGAAAAATTTATTTGTTTCAACGTATATGTAAGGCATAACTTAGTTAAACTGTGTGAACTCTCTATCTATCATTAACTTGATTATCCTTATTCTAAAACCTTCCTTAATCAATACATCTTTATTGTTTAAAAGTTTTTTTTATGGTTTTTAAATCATATGAATTTTTCTATTTATACTAGACAGACAATTAAATTTCTTCAGTTTTACTCATGCCTATTTAATATGTTGATCAAAATCATAACTTAGAGTTGCAAATTTCTATAGGCTAGAGACAGAGATTAATTAATAATAAATAAACGACTTTACATTAGGATCAGTTACTCCTACCTCTTTCGGCAAGGCCTGATGGCTTGGGAGAGACCTTCACACTCTAGCTCTTTCTGACATTTGCATCTCAATGTGACAGAGGTTAGTTTGAAATATCGTGAAAATTTTAAAGCACAAGAGTTTTTAAACTATTTTTTATCAGTGAAAATTTCCTTATGGAATTAATTTACAGTCAAAATTCTAAACAGTGTATGAAGCATATTTCAAAAATGATGTCAAGTTTTGGCCCTTAAGTAGCTAATACTTGTATTGATCAACTTTGTAATGAGGAACAACAACTAAAAAGGTTACATATGTTACAGTATAAACCAATGACAAAATTGAAAGACATGGAGATACAACATTCTTAAACTTATTTTATACAGGTCTGTCCACCTCTGAAGTCTCTTTGCAGTAATTTGGGGAATTCATTTTTTTTTTACTTGAAAATGGTCGGAAGTGACTGGTGGTCCATTTGAAGTAAGAATTCTCTTTCCAACAAGTACTGCTTTAATGTTACATATAATTGCAAGAGTTTATCTTTCAATCTGGGAGTATTTTTCTTCTGCCTTAGTTAATGTTTTCAAAGTAATCATTAGGGGTTTTTCCGAGTCCGGAAAGAGGTGAGCTAAACTGCAGCCGATTCCAACTGAGGTCTCATTGGCAGCAACCACAGTCGGAATTCTAATGAGTAAGAACAGGAGCTTTCTAACAGTTGAAGACTTGTTCACACTTTTCAGACCATTCCCTTTTCACACCTGTTTGCCTTGATCAGTTCAATGGACTAATCTGATATATGATATCAGAAAAGTTTAGAATAAAAAAAAAAAAAAGCTCAAAAATGATTCCATTTTCTTCAGTTGGTCGTAGCATCTTGTTTACTGAGCTAACCATCTCTTACGTTGTCTTGACTTCTTATTCAGGATGGTGTCCTTCATGTGGATATGGCACCTTGATACAAGTAAGAAAGAAATTCATATACAAATATATCAAGCTTGTGATACGATACTCAT
The DNA here is from genome assembly GCA_000696205.2 of Oncopeltus fasciatus. NCBI lineage: Eukaryota > Metazoa > Arthropoda > Insecta > Hemiptera > Lygaeidae > Oncopeltus > Oncopeltus fasciatus. The sequence continues at coordinate 84,224 of KZ808324.1, forward strand.
GGTGAGTAAATTAAAATTATTGAAAGTAACAAGAAAAGTAATTTGCAGGAGACAATGAGAATATTAGAATAATAATATACAGAATGTATTTTACAGTTGAAGACATATAAGAGGTATGAAAGTGTCTGAATAGTTAAAAGCGTAAGTGCTCCCACTAACAGATTAGCATAGGAAGAGATTTTTTGCAAAACCGTTTTATTGGGGGAGGAAAGAGGTTTGATAGCCCAAAACTTGAATTTAAATGTGAAATTGAAACATCTATAAGCAGTTGAAAGTTTTAAAAAAAAGTTATGGTTATTTAATAAAAATTTGTTCTCATCAAGTATTGTACTTCTTAGTTAAATAAACTATATAATAAACAATCTGCAAACATTGCAGAAATTACAATCTGAAAATTATACCTCTAAAGCTTCTACATCATCATAAGGAATTATTTGAAACCCAGGCATAAAAGGACCAAAGTGCTCATATGCTGTAGGGTTAGTAGATGATGACACTGCTGAAAGAGTTCTTCCCCAAAAGTTCCTCTCTACAAATATTACAACAGCTTGATTATCAGGAATTCTTTTTACTCTATAACCCCATCTTCGGGCTATCTTTACAGCAGTTTCACCCCCTTCAACACCTGAAATATAATTGTAACTGTTCAAACACAAAAATGAATTAATAACTTGCAGGTCTTGTCATGCAAACTATTCCCTGCATCTCCTGACAATTCCCACATAATTTCTGAAACTCTTAATACAACTTTTACTGATGCATTAATATAAATAATTAAGGTACTGTACTAAATTAAATAAGTTGAATTCATTAATGAAGAAAATAATAAAAATTAGAAAATCTTTAAAAATAAGAAAATAATAAAAATATTTTTGTTATCAAAAAATAAATTTGATTAATGAATATTCAACATAAAACATGTCTTGATAATGAGATCAGAAATTGTGAGAGTTTGGCTATTATGATTTGTATTATTTTTTTTATAACCTTTATTTACATATTATATTCTGTTAAAAATAAATAAAAACATTTTTTAATTTGATTACAATGAATAATAAAAAAAAAAAAAGAATAATGAAAGTCCCATGAGGAGAGAAGGTGACCAGTGACACCACTCTCAAATTATTTATAGACTATGTCCCCAGGAGGTTGCGGGGCCATCTTCGTTTGAGCCGATGGGGAGGGTTAGAGTTGGAAGACAAGGTCTGTGCTAGGGGATTAGGATGGAATGGCAGTTTACTGTGGAAAAGGCTGAAGTGAGAAGAAATTAGATCCTGAACAAAAGGAATATTAAAATCGTGATGAAGAGAAGAATTGGATACGTAATAGGGAGCTTTTGCCAGAGGGCTGGATTCGTTGGATGTTGGAAGGCTTGGCGGCACCCCAGATTTCTATTCCAAAAGTCCAGATTGGTCGTAATAAGGTTTGTCAGTTTGTTTTCAATCGTTAGATTGGAGTTCTTATTCATGTGTCTGTATAGAAGTCCATATCGTTGATTGAGTTCTTGTCTTTTAATTTTAGTGTGTTAGCACTTTTAGAGAACAACATATACAGTTTTTTTCTGTGATTGGAAGAAAAGAAACAGTGTTCAGTTACCTATAAGTTTGTTTACTTCTTTTGATTTAAATCAAGAGGTAAATTTATCTAATTAAAACATATAGTTATGTTTCAAGTTAGAATGCTGCTAATACCTTGCCATTACCTCTACTTCAAATTCTTTGAATTTCTACACAATTTAAAATGAAGTGAAAACAAAAATTTACATTCGAGTAGTTAATGATACTTACTTCTAATATCTTATGTGCTTGCTGTGTGATTTCTTCTTCCAATCCTATTTTTTTAATAAGTCTTTATTCCTCCTTTATTCCTTTAATAGATTAGTAATATTTTCTCTGCCAACTTTTCCCCTTAACTTTATATATGTTTTAAATGGAGTAGGCAATCAATCTTTTATCGATCCATAACTCAGAAATGGTACTCATCAGTAACATGCCTACTTCTTTTCTTTTCAAGTTTCTTATGTAACTATGCATTGTAACTGAACATACAAGGTGTGGCTATTAAATAAGGAGACTAGTGCTGTAAAATATTTGATTTTCAATTTAGAGCGCTCCATGCGATAAACTTATTTTCTCCATTCATCGACATAAACTTCTTTTAATAAACGATAAGTTTCAGCAGAGGTTTTACTTAATTTCAAGACAATCATTACTCTACTCAAAAAAATCCTGTTTTTTGGAAAATGAAACAATAACCTCTTAAATAAACAGAGGTTACAGTCAGACTGATTTCTAGACAAATAAGGAAGGCGCTGCTATAGAAAGAGAAGGCTTTATGCTGTCAGTCATTATGAATTGGCACAATTGTAGTTCTTCTATAGCGGTCTCAGTCTCGTATTTTAATAGCCACAACACAAATAATTCTAATTGGACTAATGACAGACTAAGAATCTTAATATTAAACTAAGAAAGTAAATTAAAAATGAAGATAAATTTTAATAAACTAAGCAAAGTATCAAATTGCATTGATCCCTATATACATTTTGATTACAGTTTAGCTCTCACCCACTACTTTGCTCTTTATGAATATTAATTTAATATCTCAATTTGTTATAATAAATTTTCAAACTTCTATTCCTTTTGAGTAATGTATTGTCTTGCATAGGCATATCAACATAGATTTTTAATAAGTTTAGATATTTTGAATTCTTTGGAATCTGTTATTTATTAATTATTATTCATAAATTTATGATGCATTAGGCAAGTTTTAATTATTAAATGAATATATCATCATTATTATATCTATTGTTATTGTTTTAAACATACACACACACACACACACACACAGCTATATATATCCATAACACACCCCTTTCAATTGAAATAAACTTTATTTAAATTCTATAATTTGAAGAACTCTGTTTTATGATAAATTCTGACTTTTGTTAAATAGTTATTTTTTAAAGAACTATTTAACAAAAGTCAGCCAAGGTGTTCCTATTTATATTCTTAGTTGATTTCTGGATTTAACCTAGTTCTATAAATCTCAAAATTATGATAATCACTGCAAAATAGGTCACATACACACATGCATAACTTTTATAGATCTATCTAATAGTTGAAATTTAAAAAAATAAATTAAACAATTAGTATTTTACAAGTGTTTGCCAGCAAAAAATAGAAGACTATCATTCTAAAGTCTTAGTCTGGGCATGATTTTATTGTAAATAAAAGCATGCCCAGTATTATGAGTGTTTAGAATGTGTGGATGGCATTTTTTTAAATAGCCCTTACATCCATGACCCCAAATTTTTGCATTGGAGGTAAATTACCTGTATTCATTGTAAGAACTCTGTCATATTTAAAGTATTTGGTCATATGTTCAACAAATTTAGGAAGAATACTATTATAATAAGCTCTTGATGTATGAGAAAGTGTAGCTGCTTGTTCTTGTAGAACCTTCAAGATTTTTGGATGGGTATGCCCAACATTCAATGCAGCATATCCAGCAAGAAAGTCCAAGTATTTTTTCCCATCCACATCCCAAACCCATGTGCCTAAAACATGAAAAATATAATCATTAAAATAATAGATTTATTGCAATGTAACTTCAGGGTAAAATCATAACTCCATACATTCAAATTATTGTTTAAAAAACTGCAATATTTATTTTTGACTTTGATTTTTGTATTAATACTAATTAATAAATAATATTATTTTCTATTACCATGACAATATTATTTGAGCAACTTTAAGCATTATTTTAATTTGCACAAACGAATACACATATAAGCCTTTCCTTTGTTTTTTAATCATAAAATATTATCTACTGGCAAGCTTTCTTTTTTTATATATATTTAAAAAAATGTAATTAATGATTAATAACAAATTAAACCATTTAACAGAGCATTAAAATATTAAGCAAATAAAACACCCAAACATGTGTGAGGGTCAATGTTTTTGTGACCTCAATATTTATTTTTTTATGACAAAAATTACACAAATCATTTAAATATAAAAAGAAAGGTCAAGCTGATCAGCAGTAATAATTAAACCATTAGAAATGGAACAATATCAGGTGTGAAACTCCACACTCTTTTCTTAAATATTGAAAGAAAGGTTTAAAGAGTTATATTTCATAATTAGAAATTGAGATCAAAACGAACCTGAATCTCTAAATTTAAAATTAATTTTCTATTTGCTGCAATTAGTTTTTTTTTTTTAACAAAAGCTGATTTGCACGAAATATGAAGTTAAATATCAAACATATTATTAACTGTACAGAAAATAGGTAAAATTAACAAATTGAAGTAGGAATTTACCAGTAAAATTAAGCTAGATTCTTAAATAGCAGCTTGACTATTTATATTATTTGATTGAAAGTTAACATGTTAAATCTAAATGATATACAGATAATGTGAGTAATTCTTTACAAAAGTATGTCCATCATTGGTGATTTAGTTTTACTTGAAACCCTGAATTATAAAAGAATATGCAAGATTTTTTTTTATATGAATATGAAATTCTACATGTATATAAAAATATTAGTCATGGAATATTATCTGAGAATCAGTAAATGCTTCATTAGAAGAACCTGAAACATGACACGATATTACTATTATTGTAGATGTAATGATATTATAAATGTAAATTATTACAGTATCATTACATCTATAATAAGTATATTATTATTAATGTTAGATATTGCACAGTATTTGTTAGCTATGAAATTATAAAAATAAATCCTGCACAATGTAGATTTTACTCATAATGCATTTAGGTTCTGATGCATTTAAAAAAAAATCCATATTAAAGAGATATTGCAGAGGTTAGTGAGCCTTCACAGGGCCCATCTTAATAATTTTTATTTTATTTTTACTTTTTTAACAAATTGTTATTCAAAGTATTTGGAAAATCTGTACTTGAATTACCACTTACACTTTTTTTCAGAAAGATAATTTAGTGAAACATTCTAATTATTTAATTCTAATTTCATTAAAACTTGAGTTAATTTTTTACTGCTTAGTGTTGCATTGATAGATGCAATAGAATCCTAAAATTATCTTTCAAGAAAGTCATGGTTCATTAATGGTTATTTTATAATAATATAAGAATATAAAGAAAGACTGATGCTATGGAGAGGAATCAAAGGAAGGGGAAGGCAATTGGGTTTTACCTAATCCTCCTATCGCCAGGTCTTTTAGTGGCTTTGAGAATGTGGATGTAGGCCCAATCTCTCATCTTCAGTTACAAATTTGAAGCCGTGTCGGGAAGTTGTTCAATCACTTGAACTTTGAAAACGTCTTAAATACTCATTAAATGACTCTGAGCATGTCTTGCTATGGGAAAAGGTGTCTGTGGTTCTCAACAGGATGCTCTGTGGTTATTAATTCTGAGATTTAGGGGCATAGTAGAACAAAAACACCAAGTCAAAAATACTTGGTCATAATTCCTTACACATTATTTGTGCAATATTTCATGGGTCTATACTTTACACATACGGGGAGGGCTCAAAAATAGTCTGAGCTACCCCAGCAAGGCATTCACCATTTAGTGTACCAAAACAGACAATGGTTGTCAAATTTTATTTCAGTTTTTAACAAAAAGTAGGGAATTTAAGTTTTCATTTGAATTTGTGCATAACTTCTTTCCCAGTTTTTTTTTTTTTTTTTTTTTTTTAATGGAGATATGATCACATTCTAATGTTGGAAGGTTTCTAGGAGAAGAATTTTACTAACTTACCAAAATGATTTTGCTCTGCAATCTACAGCAAAACACATTTATCAGCTATTGCAAAGCAGCAATTGTGCATGCAATTCCTATTTTCTTGTATGAGCCTTCACCCAGAAGTGTGACCCACACTACTCTGCTTACCTTCAAGTTTTTATCACAATATGTAGAGTTATTTAGTCACTTTTTTTCTGATCAATATACTCTCATTACCCTTAATATAAGTTAGATTAAGATAATTAAAAAGGCAGGAATAATAATAATGAATATGAACATCTAAGTATGCCCACCTTGCCCTTTGCAGATAACCACAGGTATGGGAGCGTAGTTCTGTGCATTATGTTGATTTTCTCTTTTTATAAGTGCTTCTGAATGTGAATGTCGTTTACAGTAAACCAAAGATGAAGTTGAAGATAATTCTCTTGAATAAAGAACCCTGGATATCAACCTTAAGGAATTTTGACTCATGGTAATAAAAATTCTGTAAAAAAAAAAAAAAAAAATTTAACGAAAACTTCACGAGGAATGATCATTCCTTTGACTGTTAAATGTTAAAATCTAATCAAGAAACTAATAAATCCTCAATTCCTCTGGAGCATAAGAATTTTTCTTCGATCATAAGAAATAAACAAAAATATTAACAACCAATAGCTATTTTACTTAATTTTTGTTTGATGAATGGTCCAGTGTATATAGACCTCAGAAAGCTAAAGTAAAAAGTAAAATTTTTTATGAGTTAAATTATTTAACATATTTCATTAATTAGTCAATAAAGTTCATTTCAATAATAAAGCTAAGTTTTTATTTGAAAGAAAAAATAACCTTGATTTGTAATTATTAGTGCATCATAAATAATGTTAAATGGCACTTAATGTTATGAAATTCTTAAACTTATTTCAATTAACATTCACCTTGAGTGTTATTGGGTCGAGGGAGTAAGTGAATGGTTATGATCACTGACAGGTAGCTTAATGTGGCTCTTCTAACTGGTCTTAGGAATTTATACTTGCTTCCTGAAGTTAATATAATATATGCACACACCATACATCTATCTGTAATAATGTGCATTATTGATCTTTACTAAAAGTTAATATATTTTTTCTATAAAAAGAGAATTTATAACCCAGACTTTTTACTATAACAACTATTGTCATATAATCAATGGACATAATATAATAATAATCTTAATTAGATTAATAATAACTATCTTAATAAGATTAAATACCAACCAAAATATTTAAAAGGGAGAATAATTAAATTTATTCAAGATTCTGGTAGGTTTCTATTATATTTTATAATAATTTCTTTCAGTTCAAAAGTTAAAAACTAGTTTACTATATTATTAAATAATAAGTATAAATTTGAATAATCTTAACATAACTGAAGACAAATATCTCTCAAAAGTTCATAAAGGATAATGCAAGCCTTACATTAACTGCTGTCTTCTTATAGCATTTCACTGACCCATATCATCACTACTGACTCAACCATAGTTGATATTCAATTGAGTGATAAAACTCAATGAATGAGTAATTTATGTAACTCTTTTATCTTCTAAAAATTTCCATATATAAGAAATCTTTCTTTTACTTTTTTACTGGATGGATTCAGGTAGATTCAATTGTTTATGTATTTTTTTTTTAAAGGAAAATATCTAATCATGTCATTTTGAGAATAGTAATTAGGGTTTCCAAAACTCACGTAGATACTTTGTTTTAAAAAATTGACGAGACATATTAATTTTAAGCATTAGATTTATCTACATTTATATTTTTTCTTTACCTTACAAAAACCTCTCAGTGGAGGGAGGGACCATCTGCAGTTAACCGACTTTAAACAATGGGCATGCTTTTATTTATTGATATAGGTCTCATTATGGTTGGTCTAAAAACCATAGTGTTTAGGAGGACAATACGATCTACAATTCGAATTCCAACGTTTACTCAAATTGAGCTTAACACTAAGGGCATCTTCTCTCTCATCCGATTTCTTCCAAAAATTGTCATTCTTCTGTTTTTAATAGAAAGCCTAAATATTGCCAAACACTGGTAGTTGTGTTCTTAAGTATCTTCCTCAATGTGCGTTTTCATAAAAAAAAAAATTATTATAATTAA
>KZ808324.1:92098-140754 GCA_000696205.2 Oncopeltus fasciatus
TTATAATAAATTAGCAATACATCCCAACATAATTTTTTTAATTCTGTAAATAACGAACGAAAATATATTAAAAATTTTTATATTTAGTCTGTCTCTAATTCTCACTTCCCTCTCATGTTAGCTATTAGATATATTATTCAAAAGTTAGTTTAGAAAAAAATTGGCAATTGTTTATATATATCCTTAATCAAGTATATAAAAATCCTTTAATATAAATAATGTGTTGTCTTTTGCATAAAATATATTTTTATTATATGGTTTGTGCTCAAGTTTCACAATGAGATTAGGACAACCTGTTCTATGATAATTCTTAACAAAAAAAAGTGAATGCAAAATACCTGTTAGAGATCTGTTAAAGAAGCAAGTGGCTGAAGAAAAGGCTGGCTAGGACCAGTAGCAGCAGCAATAGAAGATTGAGATGTCCTTGAGATTCAAAGTGGAGGGGAGAGACTGGAGAAATGTTTTAAAACAAGCTGGCATGTCCTTATTTTTTTTTTTTTTATTTATAAAAAGGTATTTTCTTTATATCTATCTTTTATATGTCCTTTGATTACTATACTTGCTAACTTATAGATGTTATCATTGGAATCTCGTTTGAAGTTGTCAGGGGGGAAAATACTGACTGGTTTTTAATTTATGAGAAAATACCTGAATTATCAGCACAAAAATCGCCGGCTTCTTTTGAAAAGGTCTGGCGATTTGTGTGCTGATAATTCGATCGAAACATTTCAATTTCTCTAAAGTCTTCTACCGAAAAGAAAGAAATAATTGATTACTATTTATTTCTTTTTAGCAAATTTACAGTAGGGAAATCAAGTTATTTACTTTGGTACCATGACGCAACTTTTAAAAAATTTCGAAAGGCCTTCACCGACCCAACTTTGGAGAGCCTAACCATATTATCTGTTACAAATTATATAAAAAGAAATAAATTTAAGCAAATTTTTATTTTAAATCCAGACACCGGAAAATTTTTCTGCGCTCAGGATTTCCTCTCCAAAAACTAAATCTGTATTATTAGTCTTCAAGTTTATTTCTTATGATTTTCACAATTCAACACCCTAGAAACAGGTAGTATTCTACATAAAGAAACTGATCAGGAATACTCTTCCACATAGATAGTGATGACTGGCAGAGAAGGATTGAGATTATTCAGGGTAATTCTACTCCTTTCCCGCCACGAAGAATGACAATAAACACTTTGGAATAGGTTGAATACTGAGAGGTTTGAATCCTTCCTCTAAAATGTAAGAGTAGTAAATGTTTAACGTTTTAAAAAAATCTTCAAACTTAATTTATTTTACTTGATAAAATAATGTATGTTCAAACGGAAAGCTCAATTTGAGCATAACACCACTTAATACTCGTAATTTGTGAGGCGTTGTGGCGAAGGGTTTTTACTAAAAGCATGTTCTTACATTTAAATTTGGATGCATTTAGTTATACTTTTTAAAAATATATTTTTATGAAATCTTTGGGATTAAAGTAATTTCCATTGAATACAGTCTTTTTTATTTATTTATTTTTTATGAATAATAAAATAATGCTGACTAAATGTAAGAGATTTTAGGGATTAATTAGGCCAATGTTCCTTCCAGATCATGGTTTTGAATGTAAATATAGAGACCTTATTATAAAACTATTAAAGCGTTATATTATTTTTTATTTATACCCCTTGAGTTAAGACAAACCAAAAATTAGAAAAAAAAAAAAAATTTCACTCGTTTATTTCATCAATGAAATAAAATTATCATTCAATATTTTACACTCAAACTGGTTGAATATCTTCAAAGAAACAAACAATTTGTTAAGGATGTGATATGTCCCTTTATAATTCGAAATGCAACCTAAACTTAATTTAAATACTTAGTCGAGTTTCTCGGAGTATATTATTACGATTCTTTTCCTGAACTTTCACCTCTTCTGAATTTCAAGTTTTCCTGAACTTCAAGTTACCATTCTTCTGACTCCCTGGCTTGATCTTATCTGCGAAACATTAATAATCGCTATGGCATAGGCTAATTAATGAATCTACAGCCCCAAGAGCATTCAACTCAAGTTTGATGAATTTCGTTTATGATTCCATTGATAAAATATTTAATCCTTTTTGTTGTAAGGACCTCTCCATTGTCTAGATGCTTTCTTTCGACTTTAAAATAAATACACATTTAACACATTTTAAAATTCTTAGCTTTGACCTTAAATTTCAACTTAAATGTATGTTTACATTTCCTTATGAACTGAGACAGACTTGAAATAAGTGTTAGACATTAGAACAGGTTCTGCAAGTCTTTAATCTGCAGACGTCAGCCTTATGTTGTACTTAGCCACAGTATTCCCTCTTTACAAGACTCAATTTTGTTTTCCTATTTTGTTAAGACGTAAAAATGAGATATCTTTAAAATTTCATTTTATAAATTCAGCTTTCCGACTTTGATAGCTCTCCTATAAAAAATAACCTATTAAATGTAATGTCGGGCATATGAATATTTTCTAATAAACAAACAATTTGTCTGAATATTTTGAAACAGTTTATGCCTATTTCAGCAACCTTGAGACCTCGACTAAGTTGAATTTGCAGAATTATCTGAACAGTACACTTGCTGGAAGGGTGAAAATTCACAGTTAGCTGGCGGTATTTTCAGATCAGTAGCGAATGTTGTGTGTCTTTCCCCCGCTCTCGTGCAAAGAATGTTGTGTTTTGAGCCCAGCTATTTCTCCCCAATAATCCTTTAAGTCTCCTTCACACGTAGCAGATTTATTTGGGCTTTCGAAAGGCAAAAACTTTTCCCTTGTCCGTAGAGACAGTGCCTTCTGAGAGCAGCTAAACCCAAATAAATTGGTTAAGTGTTATTATTACAACCTTCACTCCAGCAATAATTGATGAATTAATTTTAAATCGATGTTTAGCAAGAGATTGTTTTAGGAGTCGCGACTTTGGAGTTGCGGCACTAACTCTTTTCTTCTCCATGCTATACTAATTCACTGGTAATTGAACAACATTGCATATTGTAAATTACAAGTTGTAACTAACTTTTTATAAAGTAATAAATAATGAAAAAGAAGTCGCGATGAAGCTACATTGTGAGAAAAATCTGGCAAATCAAAAGAAAAAATTCCTCGCAAAAATTGCAACATAAAACAAAAAAAATGATTTGACCTTAAAACGTAACTCCTTAAATTACGTAGTTAAGGGGAAAAGAATAATCTAAATTTCGAAGATAACAATATCAGTTATTGAGCAACTGTTCTATTGGTTACGTGAGTATAAAATAAAAATAGATTGACATTTTGAGACGTGAGTCATATTTTGTGCTTTCTGTATTCTATTGTCTTTTAGAGTTTATAAATTTAAAAATTTATTTCTATCTTCCTTTTATTCTGTCTAACCATTCAAGTTTTAATTATTTTTCTCCCAAAACGGATGAAAAACAAAAATAAATCCATATAAACAAATACTCCAACAAATCCAAGTGTTTACTGTGGGGATAGAAACATGATTACTTTATTAGTGCTTTAAAATGCAGTAAACAAAATAAAATTGCAATGTTTAAGAAGTAGAGCGATGTGCTCAATTTGCAACCACGATTCCTGTTTTAAAGAAGTGAGACAAGGATCCATTTCTCTTCGAAAAAATGGGTGTATTAAAATAACCCAGTGAACCAAATTTGTTTGTTAAGTTTTGTTACTTATTTAAATAAACTTTTCTAAGTGTCTATATCAGCATTTTTGTAATCAAATTTTAAAAAGCACTCTCGTCTTCTACCCCCTTAAATTTATATTATCGATCGCAGTTCATAGACAGGGCCATTTTCGTTTATGTTTGGGGAAGCAAAAGTCAATCCTTTACATAAACCAGTCTCACAGACTATCGACCTACATCTATGATAAACAGTTTCTGAAAATACTAAGAAAATTTGTAAAATACTGCTTTTGCAAAGAAAATAAGTTCTTTTCAAACACGAGCTGACAGGTGACAGGTTTCTTTCAAGCACAGGTGACCCACTGTTTGAAGCCATTTATGCAATAACTTAAACTTTAAATAAGCATGAAAGAAGTCTTTTTATCGAGAAAATCGGAATTATTGGGATAGCCTGGTAGTAATTCTAATCATACCTGTTAAATGACTCCTAGGGGCCGGAACTGTTTCTCATTTGTTTTAATAATCTCAAGTTACAGCCGGAGAACAATTCTGTTAGGCGAAGATTCTCTCACATTCTACTGCAGAGATCCACAGTTACGCTGGGCCACTTAAGGAAATTTTTTATGTCGTTCAAGATAAATTATCTGACTCTAAATACATTAAAATAGAAGTTCATGATCTTTTCTCTCAGCTCATCTGGGTTACACTTAAAAGTGCACAACTATGAAGGCCTTTCATTGCTTCTGTACTCCAATAAAAAGTATTTCAAATTACAAATATCTTGGTGTGGAGATAAACACTAAGTTAAGCTGGATTAATCTAATACCTGAAAAATAGATTTAGGAGCATGACCTAAGCAATGGACTCTTACATAAAATACTCTGTCTGGTTTACTATATATTCATTCTTGATAAATATTTTGGCATAAAGTGGGACTTATTTCATAATTATAACCACATTCAGAACAACATAAAAGCTGTTATTCAAAAATACTCTGAAACCACCACTGTTCCTTCAGAAATACTCAGACTTTTCCTCATTCTACCTTTAATCGCAGTTAAATTAAGAATCTTCCATGTCTTATTTACATTTGGGAATGAAGTAGTCTTACACTAGTTATGATTATACTCCTCACCACAATTGAAACAGATTTCTTCAAGTTATATTAGCCTAGACCACTTACTATGTGGGCTTTCAGACTTCATACCCCACAGCAGTGGTTTACAATAACTTCCTCATGACTTAAGATGTGAAACATTTGAAAATTTATTGTCATGAAGCTTTGATTTGGCAATCTGGCAGAACTCCTTTCACCTACTGACTTCATTTTTGTTTGTTATTGATGATAAGATATTAATATACCTTTTCCAGTTCTAGTAATGATTATACATTAAATTAATTATGTTTTCATTTGTTATGTTGGTTCCTAGCTGTTCAATTCAATTCCTAAAAATCTTTCATTCTTCAAATGTGTGTTGATTTTTATTTTATTAAGCCTGCTACATTCCTACAGCATTCGCTTAAATGCTCCAATATCAAGATTTATGAAGCTGGCAATTTTGATTTAATGAATTTTCTTAAATTTATATATTTAATATTTTCTTGATCAGGTGAAGAAGTTGGTTACTTGAAATTTCATGTGTCCCAATCTCGGGTGTATTAATTTCATAGGATTTTTCATAAAATAAATTTAAAAAATTGGATGAACCCCTAGTCATTAAATTTTTTTTGCTTACCTAGCAAATTAGTTTTAAAGATATTTAATGCTCTTAGAAAACTTATATTTCTTCTGGCCTGGTTTTGCTCATCATTCCTTTTAGTGGATTAGGAAGGAATGTAGCTATTACAGTGGTTCTCATGACTAAGTTACAAGATTTTTGAAAACTAATTCCATGTTTTCTTTGATTAAATCTACAAGACACCGGCTACGATATGTAGCAATAAAAAATTACAAGGAGCAAAATTTTCAGGGATCTCTCGCCCTTTGTAGGTGAGAAGTCACTTCTTCGGGGTAGCGAGAGATAAAATTTTGCTCCTTGTGATTTCTTTTTGTGTGCGCACCGCACTCTCTATCCCACCTGTTTTTGATACACACACACACACACACACACGCACGCACGCACGCACGCACGCACACGCGCGCACACACACACACACACACACACACACACACACACACACATATAGGCTCTTAAATTGGAAAGGAGTGGGGAATTGAGGAGGAATTCAATCAAAACAGTAGTAAGTTATATTATTGAAGTAATCATTTTCTTTAAATTTACACACACATATAACACACACACACACACACACACACACACACACACACACACACACACACACACACACACACACACACACACACACACACACACACACACACACACACACACACACACACACACACACACACACACACACACACACACACACACACACACACACACACACACACACACACACACACACACACACACACACACACACACACACACACACACACACACACACACACACACACACACACACACACACACACACACACACACACACACACACACACACACACACACACACACACACACACACACACACACACACACACACACACACACACACACACACACACACACACACACACACACACACACACACACACACACACACACACACACACACACACACACACACACACACACACACACACACACACACACACACACACACACACACACACACACACACACACACACACACACACACACACACACACACACACACACACACACACACACACACACACACACACACACACACACACACACACACACACACACACACACACACACACACACACACACACACACACACACACACACACACACACACACACACACACACACACACACACACACACACACACNTAACTAATAATAATTATTTTACATTTAATTAATTCATTATTATTTTAAAGTTCAAAAAATCTTTTTTATTTTTCAAAGTTAATGAATGGAAATCATGAAGAATTAAATTTACAGATTAGTCAGAGGTGATGATTATTGTTTGCAAAGAGGGCCACAAAAATAAATATGAAATGAATAAAGGATATTTGCTGATCTTTATTTAAAGCAGATGCTTTTTATCCTCTTTCCCCCTTTAATGTACTTAAGTTGAAAGTCCTCTCTGAATTATAAGAAAAATGTTTAAAGAACATGAAATTAAACCTATGAATGTCAAAACTTATTTCACTTAAACTCTGAATGAATAACAAAACAAAAAAATTAAAGTAATAATTTTTTTCTAAAATTTAGAGTTTCAACGCTTTATATTTCTAATTTAACAAAAACATCTTCAATAAAATTTAATCGAAAACATATAATATCAAACATTAGATAGTCATCCATCTGAATAAACTTCATAATGAAAATGACTCACTAAGTGTAAACAAGAATGACTAAAATTTCTCACTATCAAAACCAGATAAATAAAGTTATTGCACTTTTCAGATTTTAGAATTCATATATTATTGTTTTAATTCATTAGTCTTTGATTGAAGACTTCGCCCATCCAATGATGGATAGTATAGTTTAAAGAGTTTTATTTTTTTAAAAAGTATAATTAATAAATAAATATGAAGAGAGAATATCAGGAATTTGGTTTGGGTAGTTTAAGAATTAAAAACTAATTTGTAAACAAAAAAGGTTTTATTTTAGCCAAATTTTTGGCCTGAATTTCAGGCCTTAATCAGGGCAAATATGGTGATGGGGAGAGAGAGACTCGTGCTCTACAGTGTCTACATCATGACTATTCGGTCTATTCCCCATCACCCCACTTGAGTGATTAAGGCCAAAATGTTGGTTAAAATAAAGATTTTTTGGTTACTAATTAGTTTTTAGTTCTTCAACTACCAAGACCCAATTCCTGATAATTCTCCCTTCATAAAACTTGACAGTCAACAACTTTACCTCTTTAATAAATAAATATTTTAGGTACTTAATTTAACACTTTTTTTAAAAATCCCATAATAGGCCATTATCATGGCCTANTTTTTTTATTTTATTATTTCTTCTAATGTGATATTGATTTTCAATGATTAAAAAAGAAACATTATATGAAGTAGTGGTAAGTATTAATGATGCAAGGCACTGAATGCAAAAATAGACCTCTTAATATGTAAACACATTTTATTTGAAGACCTATTTCATTTTAGTTATTATTTATGAAAGAATAACACTATGTTAGTTAAATTTGAATTATATATTTGATTGAATAATAGTTTATCAAAGGCTTAATATGAATAAATATTGCATTTATAACAATAAAAAATAATACTTAAAATATCAGTTCTACAAATTAACAATATCTATTATAATTAAATGAAACTTTAAACTTTTATTCAAATCAAACATATTATTACAAATAATATTATCAGCTAAGAAACAACAAAATCCCATAACAAGTATTAGTCATTTTTCTTTAATATTACTCAATTAGACCAAATAATACACCTTATTATAATTATAGTAAAATAGTATTTATTTTATTAATAATTATTAAAATAAAGTGATAAATGAATGACAATTCATTCATTTAACAGAGATAAATGAATATAAAATCAGTAAGAATAATAATTTAATTTAAATGTTTTAAAACTTAAAAAAAATAAAAAAAATCAGAGGAAAATTTCAGTTGAAAAATAAATTTGTAAATCTTAAAATAACGATAAAAATTAAAAAACTTATTAGTTTTAGACGATTAATTTGAAAAGTCTAACAATTTTCAAATGTTAAAAGTAAAATGCCAACTTTTCCCCAAATTTTATATTTTCTTTTAACAAAAGCTAAGCACTTTAGAGATACTTAGTTCCATCCTCAGAGCCCAGAAATTTTCCAAAACTGAGTTGTGTCGAATTAGACTCTATTTCAGCACTTGATTTGTAACTTTGCCCTAGTAAATTAGAAAAAAAAAAAGTTTAATATTTTTTTTCCCTGGGGAAAGGAGATGGAAATGATATTAAATCTTAATTAAGTCTTTTAAGCACAAAGATTCACTCAAGTTAAAGACCACAACATTGTACTATATTGATATAAGTAAATATTATGTTATATCAATGGTTATTGGTTATTAAAAAAGAATGAAGCAATTACTTGAATGTTTATTAGTACTCAGCCAAAAATAAATATCATGTAAGATTCGATACTTCAGTTAACTGAAAAATATTAAGATATCAGGTTGCATGATCAATGTAAGGGTGACGTTAAATACACACATTACTAAAGAGACACCCTTCTAGTTTTATAGTGTTACATAGGGAAGAGATAGATAATTACAATGAGTGGCCTGTGTTTTAATTTTAAATATAAAACAATATTGACCAAAAGCTATTCGAAATTAACATAAAATAAAATAAGATGATTATTTAATATAATAAACATTAAAAAGTTCCAAAAGGTAAATTATTTAATTTTTGATGATTAATGATACTTAACCTACTTGAAGAATTTACAAAACTTGTGCTTAAGAAATAGGAATCCCTGAATTGTGTTATCTTTGTCACTGAGGAAAAAACTATAATATAAAGCACTATAAAAGATTTTGGGAAGGAATCTAGATGATTGCCTGAAAACCATATTAAGTGTTTATTATATAACTTAAATAAAACATTAATATGCCTCTGGTAGGGAATAGTAAATTGAGTATCACAAAATTTAATACATTTTGAAGTACATAATAAATAATAGGATGGAGCAAGGTAAAATTATTATTTTATGTTTTTGAATTCTACAAATAATAAAATAAACCATCTGGATCTAATTAATTTTTATGTAAATAACTTACAAATGTTTTCCACGTCAGACTTGGCAACTATTGATTGGAAAATAATAAAGATTTTTCAAGACTTTAAGTACCAACTCAAAGAGAACTAACTAAGCAGAAAATAAACCCTATAATGGTGAGTTTAACTCATTGAACTTAAATGCTCAGCTCAGATTGAGAAAAGAGGAGTATTGGGCATAGGGTTTACTTTCCTAATCTGTAAAAAACTTATTGAAATAAAATCTCAAAGGAACTAACAGGACTGAACTTACGGAAAAAACATGGAATTCATCAATTGGACTTAAATTTATCTCAATGAAACGTTTCATCTTTATACAGACTCCAATAGCTTTGGCAAATTCTTATTTGTAAATTTGGTTGCTCTGCAGGAAGTGAGGTGGAAAGGAAATGGATTCCTGATGTTGCAACACCATCTATTTACAGATGCCATGAACAGCTCTATGCCTCTGGGTTAGACCTGATGACTGGCTTCACCCAGATGAATACTAGGATTTTCCTCCTAATATTTATGAGAAAATTATACAATTCACCATCCTAAGTGGCATGTAGAACCATGGACAGTTGCTCCAATGCAAAAAATTGTAAGGAGCTAATCTTTAAACTATTCTTTAACATTTGGGCTATCAAAGATAAAACTAATGAAAATTATTTTCTGCTTATAATTCTTGCATCTAAGGGTTTGGTTCTTGGAAGCACCTAATTTCCTGAAAAGAAGATTCATAAGGAACATGGTACTTCTCAGATAGTAATACTGTAAACCAGATTGATCATAGTTTCATCAGTAGGAAATACAGATACAAACATAAGGAGCTGCACCTATCAAATATGTCCTAACATGGACATCTATTATTGTATAATGGTGTCAAATATTGAAGTCAGGGTATCCTATTCAAGAAAGACCAAAGGAAAGAGAGGATTGGAGAGTAAGATCTGTACAATTCAACATTGTAAGTGCAACAAAAAAAAAAAAAAAAAGAATGTTGGATACAAGAACATCTTACAGAAGCAATGTAAGCAGCAGGTAAACCAAGAATATAGGGAGAAGAGGACAGTAGAGAAAAGTATCTATAATGGGACCAGAAGAAGCATAAAGAAATGGAGAAACTAAGGAGTCAAATTCAAACAAAGAAGCTTTAGAAGAAAGCAAATCAGAATAGTGCATCCTTTAAGCCATATGTTGTCATTCAGAAAAAAAGATGGCTCAGTGAAGTGAAATATTTTCTTGCTAGTCTCATTATGATACCAATCTTTTACCCATGTAAAAGATCCAGGAACCTTGGATGGGTTCATAATCAAGTACAGCCAAGACGATATGGTCTTCATAACTCTGAAAGAAAGGGAGTCTTAGTGTATCGAGGAAGCCATTAGCAGGCTTAACAAAAATAAAAATCCAGGGGGAGTTATTTTCTAGCTGAGCTTCTGAAGCTCCATGGAGGTAAAAGGTTTAAGAGAACCATCTATGACATTACACTCACCATCTGTAAAAAAAGATTGAATGCCAGATCAATAGAGAAAATAGTGTAATAAAAAAAAAGATGACATCTTGAATTGCTCCAACTTCAGAGGAATAATTCTCCATTGCTCTGATTCTGATTCTGAAGGGGCACTGCCTTCAATTTCCTATCGAATGCCATTTACTCAAGGCTACTCCCACATGCTGAGAGGGAGATCAGATGTAACAGGCAATTATTGGAAATTTTTTTTTTTAATTTTATGAAATTGAATACAGCCAGAAGCTCTCTCTCTCTCTCTCTCTCTCTCTCTCTCTCTATATATATATATATATACAAGTAATTTAATCTACATCGATCACTGATCTANGCCACTTAGAAAGTTTTTTTTTTAATAATAAAATATAATTAAAACCAGTATTTTTTAAACAGCTTTTCTATCTTTTGACTAATTTCATATGAGCCACATCACTCCCGCTTATGTTTATTCCCAAGTGCCTTAATAATTGTTAAAATTGTATTTACATTTAAGAAAAATGTTCCGAATTCTTGTAACAAATATTTAAATTATTCTATTTGAATGTACATACAGTGTTAGCATAATTTAATATACTTAACCATTATTGCACATTTTAAAGTTTTCTAAATACCAGCAATTCTTTTTCTATGTTTATTATAGAAAACATATTCTGAAAAGGTCTTTCTTGTTATCTCTTCCCTAAAATTAAATTAATTTTAAAACTAATTTCTCATTTGTTCTAACTTCATTAATCTATTTAATTATTTAATGTAGGTAACAATACATTATTATCATATCTGTTCTATTTGAATTCGGATCATATTTGATTCATAAAATAAATAAATAAATAATGTTTGATGCTCAACATGAAAAATTTGACATAAAATGTATATCATTGAAATCAATACTTCACAATATGACTAGAGATTTTAATCAATTAATGTGGACAAAGATTTTCATTGTAACAAAATGAACATCATTGACATTCATAATAATAATTCTCAATAAGGCAAAAGCTTTCTTCCAGTAATGGATGTTTTGAGTAGCTTTCTTTACAGATAGAACATAAAACAATGACACTTAACAGTGTGACAACAAAGTATATAAAATAAAATGTAAAAAATGTCACAGAAAAATGCTTAGCTAAAACTTAATTTTACAGTAGTCACTGAAATATTTAAGTTAAACCCAATTTTGTTACTATACCTAAGAACCCTCCATAACTCAGATGGGAGTAAAAAAAACTAATCTGTGCTTGAACAGAATTTTCATATTGCATATTTCACCTTTAGAACATGTCTGATGAGATATTTATTTCTCCATAAATCTTGTTAATTTACACTTATATATAAATTTTATTTGTGAATTATACCATCATTTTCCTGTACTATTTTCAAATAAGTAAAAACTCATTAGCCATGCAATTTTCAAAAAAAAATATTGTAATATAAAAAATGAGCTACTGTTAAAATGATTTATGTTTTAAATTAAATAATCTAAGATTTAATTACACCCACAAAATGTTAGAGGAGGAAATGGTAAATATGCAAGAAAGATACTAATTGTTATGAATTAATAAATTATAGATATTTCTTGTTAAACATACCAAGGCATTAAAAATAATTAAATTGTGTCATCTAGCATGCCTACTTATAAAAAGATGAATGTACATGTTTATGATTTATAAATATTTTATAACTACATAGGACATGTGTCTGCAATTAAATAAATTATATTGGTGTGAAAATTTACAAATAAATATATTGTTTTTTGTTTTTTAGTTCTGTTTATTAAATAACCTTTTTTTTTCTTCCAAAAAATATACTGAGTTGTAGTAGAATAAACTTAACTAAATTCATTTTTCAAAAAGAGGGAAGGAGAATAGTTCTGTTTTCTTTAAAAGGCATCTCACCAGCTATGAAAGGAGGCCGTTTAAAAGTCCCTTATCTAGTGTATTTTCTAGCTGAATCCATTTCTTCATCTTCAGCTAGAGGCTAGAGCTATATCGTCAAGTTTCACAGATTAAGTGCAAGGATCAATAGCTCCTACTGCTGAAAGTTCAATTTATCATCACACAATTCAGTGAAATTAAATCATTTCACTTTTAGATAACGTCTTGCAACTTACTAATTTTCATGTTTAAACTAAGTATTAGTTTATAGGTGCAAAAGTAGTGAATCTTTTTTTGAAGAGTATACTTCCTTTCCAATTTATCTTATAAGTCAAACAAATAATTTATAAATTCCTACAAATTCTCAAGTGATCTTAAATAATAAAATAAGTTTTTAAGTAAAATCGTGATGTACTAGCAGCCATTACAAATTATATTGTGTGTTTTATTAATTAGGGCCACTATACATATATTGAATGTACAGTACTAGGCATTAGTCTTTACAAAGAGGCAATTTATTTTACAAAATCACTTAAAAGCTACAAGTGAATTAATAATACGAGAGAGTATATTCAAAAGAAAACAAGATAATTTTACAGATAAAAATGCCATTAAATTTCAATGTTAATATTAATTACATAATAAATAACCAGGATGCAACATGATTTATTTATTTTAATCATATGATTTCTTATAGCCTATCGTTATTTTAACTTTTTATGGTCTTTACAGCTGAAAAAAGGGGAAAGGTTTTCTGGCTCAATGCAACTTGTCAAAAAAATAATATCTAGATAACAATTTAGTTTACTTTAGAATTTTGCAATTTATTATAAATTATAGTTATTCACCTTTCAAATGTTGGTATTTTTTTTATCATAATTGAGTAGAAAAATGAGAATAGAATAATAGAAATGCTGAGAAGGATTGGTTTAAAACCTTGCTTAAGCAATATTTTTATATTACCTGTTGTAACTTAATTAACAGTTATTACAATTGATTAAATCAAACCAATCTAAAAATTCAATGAAACCAAAAACATTCAGACTAAACAGAAATTTTATTGAATTCAATAGAGTTGATTTAAAACCTAGGCACTACAATTATTCATCAAGAGAACAATTCAACATTAAAATGCTATTTTACTTTGGATAAGATATTTAATCTTATATCCAGTATCATCTCTAATACACATAGATGAAAGAAGAAGGAATAGACAGAATTATTGCAGAATATATTTTCTATTCACCATATCTGTCTTTATATTAGAAGAAACTCACTAAACGATTATTGAAAGCTAGGTTTACTTATACAGAAATAAAAACACAAAATTAAAACAATTAAATTTGTATGGAGATAGAAACTGTTGAAAGAAGTAGGGCATTTAATTTGTGGTTTTGAGCATCTTTTCAAATGTCAGTGTGTACACTAGATGTCTAATAATTCAATCAAAAGCATTTTTTTTCAGTCAATATAATTGATTTTATGATAAATATCCTCCATAGTTAACATATTTATAATATAAAATAAAAATGTTGGTAATTTCCTTTAGGTATATTTAAAAAAAATTTTACCAGTATTTTTCTAAATGTAGATAATTTTCTCAAGTATATTTTATGCTGTATCCTTCTATATGGTATGAGTGATATCTAGTTAAAAAAAAATAAGAATTAAGAATTTTAATGGTAAAATTTATACATGATATCTAAAGGATACCTATCATAACTTAAGAATATATAAACTCAGGAAAAAAAATCCACCCCAACCCAAAAAAAAAAAAAAACCGGTCTCTGGCATTTACTAGTAGTCTTTAATTTTTACGTGAAAAATAAGTGACTCACTCCATCTAAAACAAGACACTTTTATTGTAAATCTAACTGGGGGAAGTGAAAAATAAAATAAAATAAAATCATTATCATAAAAAGAATTTACAATTTGCTAATGATTTTTTTTTTCTTCAAGAATGAAAGAACAATTTATTTAAAACGAAACTTATAAAATTGTAGGAAATACCTAGAATTTTAATTCCTTACAAAATTCATAAAAAGATAAATAATAAGTCAGTGATAAATTATAAACAATACATGGCATTTATCACACTTAAGAAAACAATGAATAATTAAATAATACAGATGATTATTTGGTAAGTAAATAATTTTATTAGTCTTTTCATGTATTTTTTGTATGCTGGCCACTCTTACCTTTTAATGTGGGAATGAACTTGGGAACTAAGGAGATAATTAATATGCTACATTATCTTTAAAATACCACCAATATATTTCTTTATTCATTCTAGCATGATTGATTTGTCAAGTTTGGAAGCATTACTGAATACAGTCCAAATCAGCATTCACAGTCATCATTACCCACAGCTAAAAATAAATGACTAAATTTTCTGAAGATGGGAAATATAACTTTCCAATGTGGGACTTTTCAATTGAGGGCAAACATGCAAATAAACTCATATGGGCTTTAATAAAAGAAAAAAAAAGTGTTACTAAACAATTTTTAAAATATAACTTTTGAAATGATGCTTAAGGAGGAAATGTAAAAATGAATACAAGTAAGTGGAGAGATTGGACTTGTAGAATTCAATTTTATATATACGAAAATAACTAAATACATGAAAAATTATAATATTGAAAGTCAGACTTATAATTATTAATTAATGTATTAATTTACAATAATATTTAAGACTACTAACACCAAAGACAATCCTGAATAAAAGATCACAAGTCTGAACAAGGCATACTAAAGGCATTAGTTGACCACATTAATTTTAATAAAAAATAATTAATCATCAAATGAATAAATGAGGCCAAGACAAGAGAAAATAAATACAAGTAAAACTCTAGAATTTTAGAACATAAATAAATATATATAAGATTTTTTATAAATGATAATGAGAGATATTACTTGAGGTGAGGAATATACAAAAATAAGGAGGAAAAAAGCAATATAAAAAGAAGATTCTACCAATAAATTAATACAAATAATTCACAGAAATAACTCTGTTAATTTAATTTAAAATATTTGTCCCCAACTAAAGTAATTAATTTGTGATTATAAGAATATAAGAAAGCAGTTTTGCTACTGTTTAAAGTAGTTAAACAAGAGGAAAAATCCAATGCTTGTAGGGAGGTGGGAGGACTTAGCCAAATATGACATAAAATTATTTTAGAATTTTTAATATGAAACATTATAATACCTCAATAAACAGAAATATTTTAATTTATAATGACTAGTTACACAGCCAGATAGAAAATAATAGACTCCTTGTCATTTTAAAAAGAATATGAATATCAATGGTCCTGATAATCAGAAATTAGTACTAGATTATTCTTACATTTTTTAAAAAGTGTCAAAGAATTATACCTCATCATTATGATACAATGAATAAATCATTAATCTAACAGGAAGCCATATGTAAGAAAACTACCCTAATAAATTCAAAAATTTTGTAAGAGTTTGTCAAAAACATACTTAACAGTAAAGAATATACATTTTTGTTTGTATAATGATTTCAACAATCAATTGTTTGTGTGTCTCTTTGTTATGTGAGACTTTAGAGCACTTGCATAAGCAGATTGATAACCACAGTAATTACAGTGGTAAGGTTTCTCATCAGTATGCTTGGCTCTGACATGAATTTTTATGTGACCTGCTTGTGTAGAACTATATGAGCACTGTGGGCATTTGTAAGGACGAATTCGATTATGTTTGACTCGGATGTGAGTGCATAGTTTTTCGGCGCTGCTTGTGCAGTAAGGGCACTTAGGGCACTGATGAACCGTAGCTCCAGCAGCTGCTTTGTGTACAGACTGTACATGATATTTGAGGAGACTGGACTTAGGCGCAGAAAAGTCACACTGAGTACAGGGGAATGACTTTATCCCAGGATGCTCAACTTTCATATGATACATGAGATGTTTTGATTTAGGGAAAGAATTACTACACTGGGGGCATGGATACTGTTTATCTTGGATCACCACTTTGTTTCTTTCCCTCTTTCTTTTTCTTCTCTTTTTTGACATATTAGAGTCTTCAAAACTGGTAGACAAAGCATAATCAAAAGGATTAAGTGCAACCTGAACTATTTCAGGCCCGGAGTTTTCCGAGTTCAAATCCATTAATGGATCTACAAGTTCAGAATTTTCACTTTGTGCACTCTGAGCAGTTTCAAAATTCTCAGGGATATTTTCCTCTATAGGTTCTGAGATTTCTGTACCACACATACTAAGAGGATCTTCTGCTTCAGAACTTTCAATATTACTAGAATCACTATCAAATTCTGCACTTTCAGGATCACCAGAATTATTACTGTTGCAATTTTGTTTGTATGATGAGTTCATATAATCTACAAATATAGATTGAGCTTGCTTTTCGAAGCTAAGATCACTTGATACACCACTAGCTAAGGGGTACTCAATAGTTTGTATACAAGGACTGCTCTTCTTACTACTTTCAGCTTCTTCTCCGTGAAAGTTAGATATGTGGGATTTAATGGTCAGGGGATAAGCAGAGGAGAATGTACAATAGGGACATTTGTGGGAACGTTCTTTCATGTGAACAGCAGTAATATGGGTCTTCATATGTGAGGATTGTGCAGAGCGATAATTACAGAAAGGACACTGGTGAGGCTTTTCAAGGGTTCGATGATGATTGAGGACATGCAGCTTGAGGTCAGAGGAATGGGCTGACCTATAATCACAGTCAGAACAGCCAAATGGCCTCTCTCCTGTATGATGTGCCATTGTATGAACACGTAGAGCTCGAGGATAAGCTGTGGAATACTCACAAAAATTACAGAGATATGGACGTTCTCCTGAGTGAACACCAAGCAAGTGCGATTTCAGGTGTGAAGAGTGAGAAGTTGCATAACGGCAACGATTACACTTGTAGGGTTTTTCTTGTGTGTGAACCCCACGAATGTGAGCATGCAATGCTCGAGAATAAGCTGTGCTGAAACAAATATATGAGATAATTTAAGACAATAAAAAATAAAATAAAATAAGATAATTCCAAATTAATATTTTAAGTTATTGATAGGTACTAGATTAGATCAAAATTACTTAGAGGTTTAGAACTTAGCGCTATATGATTTTTACCATGATCAGACTATTACTCAGGAAGCTCTCTTTGATATAGAGATTTACAAAATTGTGTAGATATAAATCATGCAGATAGCTCTCCCTCACAGACCCAAAAAGAGATGGATCAAAGAAAAAAAAATTAAATAACCTCACAATAAGGTCTACAGTATAACTTAATTTTTTCCCCTATGATTTATTTATTTGTTCCCACCACTAAAAGCAGTGCCAAATACTACAAGACAACTAATAAACTAAATAGTTGAGAATTACAGACTATTTGCAGGTAGGTTAGTATTGGCAAAGATTAGCATTAAACATACCAGATCATTTAAAAAATTTTTTTTTTGTTTCTTTTTAGTTTATGATTTTTATTTTTATTCTAGAGCCTTTGTTGTTCAATTAATTCAAAACTTTAACCTATACAAAGAAATTTCACTCCTTTATGAAAAGAGGGATTCATTTCAATCTAGTCTTCTTTAAGCGTTCAAACTGATTGGTCAAAAATTATTTTGATGGAAACTCATATTAATTCAATTTTTTTTTGCAAGTATAAACTCAGTTTAAGAGCGACTGAACTGAAAAAATATCCCCTCTCTGAATGGAATGCACAATTTTGGTTTGCCAATTTTCTTGTAAGTAATGAGACACTCAGAGATGATACTCGCTCAGGCCGGCCAAAGTTCATTGATTTAGAGAAAGTTCAAAGAATAAAAGAGTTGGATTCCCATCAAAGGAAAAGTGAAAAAACTGGATAATGGATTTCTCATAAACTTACAGAAGCCAATAAGGTAAGCTGCTTATCAACAGCTTAAAAATTGAACCCTTTTTAGACAGGATTATCACCTGCAACAAGAAATGGATTTTGTACAACAATTTTAGATCATATCAGAGATTTTCAGCTGATATGAAAAGAAAAAAATTTCTAATGCCTCATCTCCATACAAAGAAAGTTTTGCTAATTGTTTTCTGGGCAGCCATGAGTGTAGAGCATTTCAAGAATTTGAATCAAGGTCAAACTTTCACAGTAGGAGTATACTCCACAATATTGAAACAATGCCACTCAAAGCTAAAGTTTTTTTATCCTGGCTTAATAGAAAAGTGCCACTACTTCTCCATTACAATGCTTGGCCACACACTGCCAAATTGACTGAGATTAGCTGGGAAGTTTTGCCATATCCACCCTATTCCCCTGGCCTTTCACATACTGATTACCACCTGTTTAGATCTCTAGACAACCATCTCAGCCAGAGATGTTTTGAAAACATGCAAATGTTTCTGAGTCAGGCTACTATCCTTGAATGAGTTTATCATCAGTAAAAATTAGCTGTTTTTTAAGAAGGAATACAGAATTTACCATTATGTTGGGAGAAGGTTAACAGAGGATATTTTGAAAAAATAAATGTATTTATTAGTAATTATTTGTTTATTTTAAGCTTTCCTCATAAAAAGGACAGAATTTTTTTAATGGTCTGGTAATTATTAAGCCATATTAAAATTTTGGCTGAACATTAATTACTTTTACAGAAAGACAAACCTTGAGGGTTTCTGTTTTTTGATAAATACTATATTATAATTAAGAGTTTTATTCGTCCTTAAATTTTTTAAGCTGAGTTTCATTCTGGTAAGAATACTTCAATAGCAACAGTCCATATGTAATTTTTAATTGAACTGAGGCTGCAAATTCCTATTTAGACAACTCCCATTTGTCCATTATTCATTTTAGAGATCCTTTTTGCATTTAAATGCTTTACTCCAATTTTAACTATGACAAATAACTCATTAACTCATAACTCTTATACTGTTCAATTTCAAAATAGGTTTTTAGGATTCAATGTGTATGTAACTCTTAAAATAGTTATTTTATCAATAAACCAATCTATGTTGTATTTTAATAGACGAAACTAAATATTAGGCATACTGTATAAAAAAAAAAAGGTTAAAAATCATAATTGACATTCAAGACAAATCCTAACTCCTATTGGCCCAATTTTGCTCAAATATAGATCCAACCTTAATTTTTTTACACTTAAAAGAGATATTCTAAATTTTATAAAGAAAAAAAAACTAATTTTCTAATAGACCATTAAATTAAAATTTAGAGTTCAGATAAAACCCTATACCAAGTCATCCGATTTCACTATATAACTCCTAAATTTTTCTTTTTGGAGTAAATAGGCTTTCTTTTTTACTTAAAAGTTACATGACAAATTTTTTTCTGATAAAATAGAAATCTGTAAATAAAATGACCTATAATATAAATAATAAATATGCATGTGTGTACACACACAAACACATGTGCACTCATGCATGCACACACACACAAACACATGTGCACTCATGCATTCACACACATGTGTTTGCATGTGTTTATGCACACTCATGCACATGCACACATACACACACACACACACACATGCACGCACGTGCCCTCACAGACCCAAAAAGAGATGGATCAAAGAAAAAAAAAATTAAATAACCTCACAATAAGGCCTACAGTATAACTTAATTTTTTCCCCTATGATTTATTTATTTGTTCCCACCACTAAAAGCAGAGCCAAATACTACAAGACAATTAATAAACTAAATAGTTGAGAATTACAGACTATTTGTAGGTAGGTTAGTATTGGCAAAGATTAGCATTAAACATACCAGATCATTTAAAAAGTTTTTTTTTTTGTTTCTTTTTATTAGTTTATGATTTTTATTTTTATTCTAGGGCCTTTGTTGTTCAATTAATTCAAAACTTTAACCTATACAAAGAAATTTAATTATATTGTCGTAAGTATATGAATGATAATGAATGATAATCTATTTAAAGATGATTTTAGTTGGGGTTCGGTCAAGGTAGATCCAAAAAAACACAAATTTGAAAAATGTATTTGTTAATAAAGGATTATCTGCCAACGTTTCGGCTCACATTGCAAGCCATCTTCAGGGCTATCATGAAGATGAGAGAGGACGTCTTCTCTCATCTTCATGATAGCCCTGAAGATGTCTTGCAATGTGAGCCGAAACGTTGGCAGATAATCCTTTATTAACAAATACATTTTTCAAATTTGTGTTTTTTTGGATCTACCTTGACCGAACCCCAACTAAAATCATCTTAGAATAATATCTACGGTCAACAAACTCTCCTTTTGATAATCTATTTAAATTACATTTCATATCATTTGATAATATACGAGACAAAAATATAAGAATAGACAAATAAATATTGTTTCTCTAAAACACAGTAAATAAATACCTGTAGTCACAGAATGTGCAGTGAAAAGGCTTGGAGTTGGTGTGTACACCTATGACGTGGTTCCGAACTACAAAGAGATGGCGAGAGGTGTAGTCACAGAATGGGCATGGGTAGACCCTAGTAGACGGCTTTCTAACTCTATGCTGGCCAAATCTCCTCTTTCTCCTTCGTGTCCTGGGTTTTCTGTTAGTCTCCTTTGTAATAGAGTCTGCGAGATGGCTTTTCTTTATGTGTGTCTTCAGCAATTTTACACTACTTTTTTTAATCCCACAGTGGTGACAGGTGTAATTCCTGGAACATAAACCTGAAATTTTAAACAAATCAATTACAACTTTCATAAATCAAATGTTCATACTTGGTTGAACCTTTAATGTGAAATCAAACTCAAATGAAATAAGAAAAATAAAAATTGTATATTGGATTCTCAACTAATTTTATTTGTGAATAAGAAAAACAGAAATATTTGTATTATTAAAAAGAAAAATATTTAATTTAATAAATTAAGATAAAGAACCTAATTTTGCCTAACAATGCTTTTACATATTCCTTTTTCAAACCTGCAATAAATTAAGAATTTTTGTATTCATTTTAATATTAATTTAAATTTGAAAACCACTATATAAATTGAAAGGGTTTAACATTCATAACTTCATAACATAATTAATTACATAAAACGACAATCTACCTCCAACTCCCAAAATTAATTAATTTAAATACTGAATTAATTTATGCTCAAATGGAGAGTTTTTGACCGTAGAGGTTATTAGTAGAGAATTAGTTGTTGGGGTTTGGTATAGGTTGATCCAAAAATGTATACAATTTAAAAAAAATGTTTTTTTTTTATTATCTGCTGATGTTTCGGCTTCCATTGTAATTGCTATCATGAAGGCGAGAGAGAACGTGTTGTCACCTGGATCAAATGTTCAAGACTGACTGGATCAAATCAGTAATATATAAACTGTGGAATATTTTTTATCTTCTGGATTTACTTTTTCTGGATCTATTAAACATTATTCT
Source organism: Oncopeltus fasciatus (assembly GCA_000696205.2). Classification (NCBI taxonomy): domain Eukaryota; kingdom Metazoa; phylum Arthropoda; class Insecta; order Hemiptera; family Lygaeidae; genus Oncopeltus; species Oncopeltus fasciatus. Next base: position 114,292 of record KZ808324.1, read on the forward strand.
TCCCTAAATATATTATTGAATAAAAACATCTAAATATATTTTATTGAAGTATCTTAATGATGCTCTTTATCTCTGTGTTTAAAAAAATTATTAGTTTACCTTGTAAACAATTTTATTGAAAATAAAAATGCTTTGAAAACCGATAGATTCCGAAAGTAGATTTTGTCTGAGTCAAGTCTGATTGTTAAAGATCAGGTTATAGGGTCATATCTATATCTTCTGTAATTCTACTCTCTAATCAATTTTTTTATTTCATCTGACAAAAAGTTCAACTTAGCAATCATTCTAAAATACAAAAAAAGTTAGCTGTGTAATATAATTTCCCACGTTTCATTACAGAATGATATAAATATGAGTAAGAGATAAAATTTAATTTACAAGCCAGAGAGATTTTTTTTTTTTTTTTTTTTTTTTTGTAATGCTAATAAATAACAATGTTCAAAAAGAGATTTTTGACAGTGGAGATTACAGTACAGAACTTGTTGGGATTAGGTCAACCTGGACCCCTTGAACCGCAACAAATTCTCTACCACTATAACAAAGATATTATGATTATAAATTTTGATAATTTTTTATACCACCCTTCCCTCTCGACTGATTTACAGCAAGGTTTAAAGATATCCTTAATAATTATTACCAAACTGTGCAGTAGATCTCTGGGAAATTTATGTTGCTTGAACTGCAATAAATTTTAAAATTAAGCATTATGCAATATTTTTTTTGTTACGAATTAGTTTTTAATTCTTCAACTACCAAGACCGAATTCCTGATTTGACAGTCAAAAAAATTACTTTCAAAAATTACATTTATATTAGATATACTCTTATACATCTGTAATTTTTTATACATATAACAAATGTATATTTTTAAAATTATTTTTTAATATTGCATCACTATATTTGAATCAGTATGAAGTTACTTGTATCTTGTGCTCATGAACTAATACCACTTAAAAAAATATTAAATATATCTTATATTTTGGGGTAAGTATTTCACATAATTTCAGAGGGGAAAAATAAGCAGTAGAAATACAAGATATTAATCTAAATTTTTTGTAGTAGTATCAAAAAGGAGCCTCAGGATTTGATATATTAGCACTCCAGGTAAATACTAGTCTACCTTTAAAAAAAAAAAAAAAAAAAAAAGATTGGCTTCTTTTAATGATCAATGTTTAGAAGTGCCATATTTACTAGACAAGTGGACAGTAGCCAAGGTCACAGCCTTCCCGAATCTGACCCAAGGAGCAGTATGAACCCAAATAACTTCCACCCAATATATGCTAGCTCCCAGATCCAGTCTCAAGAAAATTTAGGAAATTGTTGTCAAAGCTATAAAATAATCACTGGATATCTAAATAATTTCCAGACAATTTGGTTGCACAAAGGAGTTGTCTGCAAAGGATGTCATGCACTATATACTATACATGCAAAGGAAAGACTAAAAATATGCAGTGTCTATATTTTTTTAAGTATTTTTAAAATTTAAATAAAAATCTACCTCCATATAAATACTTTTATTATTTGAAGCCTTTCAATGTCCCAATAGGATCAGCTATATCTCAGCTCGGGCTTCTTCCACAGCCAAGTCAGGTGGACGAAGCCTGAGCTGTGACGAAGCAGGGCCTGCAGATGATATTGTGACATCGAAAGGCCTCGAATAATACAAATATTTGCTATTGAGCTAGACTATCAATTAAATTTAAAAATTGAAAAGCCCTAGCATAAAAATGAATATATCTTTTAGGTGTTAACAATGCAAAGTGGCCAGCAATATTGCAAACTCTGCAAGAGGCAGAGGTATCTAGAGATATTTTTGTTCTATGAATAAGTAGTTTCTTATAGGGGAAGAAAGGGAGAATAAGCTAATAAAGAAGAAACATCAGAAATAGGGCTGTATCAAGGGACTAAATGGAGGAGAAATTTCAGCAAAAACCCACATAGACAACCAGGAGGTGATGGCTATAGTAAGTTCTAGGCAACAAGTGTTGGAACAATCTAGGACCATAGAATTTGTTACTATTATTCATAATATTATAATTATATTATTAACTTACAAACTAAAAAAATTTAGTTAGCCACTAGGAAATAAAATATCTGATAAATTATTAATGAAGGAAACAGATATGCACAGCTGTCTTGGAGGGAGTAATTACTTGCATAACTGGAGTAAGGGCAGTCTTAAGGAAAAGGCATATGAAAAACTATTACACAAGTATAATTACCCTAATACGAGTCTCACAATCAGACTGCACCATTTCTTAAGATGCAGTACAGATTTGAGTACAGTACCTCCAATGGACCTAATATTAGAGGCATTAATAGGTTAAGAACATTACTGATTCCTCTTTCTGGCTGATTTCACCCTGGTGCAACAAGACCTTTCTTTTGAAAAAAGTCAGTAAACTATTGATTGGAATGCCATGGCCATGCATTGTTTGTGCTCTCTAGTGATTTATTATTAAATACAGTAATTGTAATTGTATTCTCAAGCAATACAAGAAAATGGAGGTTGTCTAGCAAAAAATAGTATAATACATCAGTTTGAGATTAAAACAGAGCAACTCATGATGGAGGAAAATTTGAGACATTTCTTGCATTATGTAAAAGGATAGAAAGAATAGAGCCTTCCTAGGAGATGTTTTTTGTTGGGGTTTTGTCAAGGTAGATCCAAAATGTACAATTTAAAAAATGTGTATTTTTTAAAATTATCTGCCAATGTTTCGGCTTTCATAGTAAGCCATCTTCAGGGCTATCATGAAGGGGAGAGGGTATTTCGTGTCACCAGGATCCCATATTAAGTCATGAATGCATGTAAGCCAAAATGCAGGCAGATAATAAAAAAATACATTTTTAAAAATTGTATTCTTTTTTTTGATCAACCTTGACCGAACCCCAACAAATTCTCTACCAATAGTTTTTACGGTAAAAAAAACTGTCCATTTGAAAAAAAAAAATTGTAGTTTTTTTTAAAAAGTGTATATTATCATTATTTAGTTAATGCTTTCTTAGTTTGATCCATTGTGAGGAAATTTGAAATGAAAACACAAATTGCGTTCCCAATAGGAGAAGGAAAGCTAAAAAGTTTTCAGGTTAAGATGACATAAGAGAATGCCTAAGTATAAAAAAACCATTTTTTATTTTCAAATTAATAAGTTCTTTATTATAGAGGTTTGAGACAACCAAAAATTATATGAATGTTATATATAAATAAATTGTAAAAAAATGAAAACAAAGATTTTCTCAATTTTTAAGCGTTTCCTTAGTCACTGAAATTTTTGTTTGTTCAGGAATATTATATCTAATTAAGAATTCAAGAAAAGATCAGATTTGCTCTAAGATAAAGTAAATAAATAAAACTGTCTCTAATTAATCATAAGCAGATCAAGACAAATTCTTCAAAATATTATTTTTTGTTTTTATCTCTATTAAAAATGAAACTGAGTTTGATCGTTAATGCAAAAATTTGTCTAGTAGACTCTGTTTTTACTGTACAAAAATTATCTAGCTGACTCTGTCACAAGTAATAAAGTGTTAGAAAAGTCACATTTCCTACAATAATATTATTCATTATATCCTTACCTTCAATTTTTGATGAATTCAACAAAGTTTGAATAAAGCCTTCATCTTCCTTAACTAAAATGAAGAAGTATGAATATAAATTATATTTATATTATTATACTTAATAAAAAAAAATTAAGTTTACAAAAAAATTAAACATAAAAAACAGTTAATTATAACTAAAAATACATATTAAACTAAAATAACTATTTATAGGAAAATAATAAACAGGATAACAATTAATTTTAGCTAGTAAAATAATTCTATAAATAAAGAGATAACAATGCATAACATAATGCAAAACAAAAGGCTAAGTTTATTATAGTGCATAATTGGACCAATATAAGTGGGAAATTAGCTGAAAAAACTTTTATAGGGGATAATATTTAGAAAGAGTAATGCAACTCAACACAGATTTGTTTATTGATAGAAGAATTATTCTTGGATTTATGCTAGCAAATTGAAAAATTAGAAAAGGAAGTTTATCAGATATTTTTATTATCATTACTGCTTAGAATCCCCAATTAATTGTTTTCCTTATTGAAGTTTGGCATACTGCTTTTAAATGTAAAAAGAAGGCTGATGTCTTATTAGATACATAAAATAATTGGGAGTGAGATAATACTTTAAATGTCAAATACGAATAGAGTTCTTTTGCAGGCATAATATTTAGTTTTGAGCAATGAAATCAACACAAATTTGTGTCTCAGAACTATTGATACTAGGTGATATTGATGATCAGAAAAAGTAGGAAATTTCAAAAACATACTTATATCAAGAGACAAAAATAATTTATGAGGGACAAAAATTTTTTTTAAAAAAACCTGATGTAGAACTTGTTTTTTAAACATAGCATTTGAACTTGTTAATAAGATAAAAAGATGTATACAAATTTAAAAGAAATTAATCAAGAGTTGTGTACAAAATAGATTGTTTAAGGTTATCTGAAATTTATACAGGGGATGTTTATTTCAAGGACAAGATTTATCATCTTAAAATAAATGCAAAAGTAGTAATTTAAAGGCTTAGTTAAAGACAGTCTTATTTAACATGCTCCCTTCTTTGGTTGATTGTCATAGATAGAACATACAATTTCAGTTGATTTTTGACAATAATTCAGAAAAATTTATTGTCATCCCCAGACTCTCAGTGTGCAACATCATACAATAATAGAAGTTCACAATTACAAACTTAAACCATTACTTGGTATTAGTCATACTTTTTAAAATAAAAATAAAAACAACCGGGAATTAGTCATTAAATTAAAACAGAAAATAAATAGTTATGTACAAAATAAATAATTTTTTTCAGCATAAACAATTGTTAAACTAAGAGAAAAACCATTAAATGCTGACTGTGTAAGTCAGAGGCTGACAGACAGTGAAACATGAACCCAAATTTCCTTGGGAATTTCAGTATATAGCTGAGGTATGCTACTTACTCAAATTAGAAGTTATATAAAAAATAACTGGCAAAATAGGATTCTTAAATTAAAAATATCATATGATTTTTTTGTCCAAACACTATCAGGTTTCTACATAATTAGATTCTGACCAGCATATTTTAACAGATCAACAAAATTCAAGAAAAATGACATGCAATTATGATGTTTAGTACAGTGAAATCTAAGAAATGTACAACAAATAGTCATATTAATCAATGAACTCCATAAATGGCTAGCATTTCAACATAAAAATGAGTATGATGTAAAATTAATTTCAATGCTGAAATGCTAGCATGGTTTTTGTCTGATGATTTCTTTATCAAGATAGATTTTTTTTTTGTTTTTGTTTTTTAAATACTATAAAGGCATTTCTTTTCTATTCAATTTTTCCTTACATTCACATTTTTATACTTATTTTAAACATTTTATTATCTTTCATTCAATGTTTTATTTCTAGAATTGAGCATATTTAGTAAGTAATATTACAGTTCTATAATAATTAAATAAGAAAACAGGAATAGAAAGTAACCTACAAAATATTGAAAATATAGGAGCTAAAATAATAAATTGTAGTTAATCACCTTCAACAAACGATATTTCCAAGGGTAAGGAAAATTCTGATTCATCATCATTAGAACACTCCCAAATTTGAAGCCCTGAATAAATAAAATGCTTTTAAGTACAATAATATAAACCTTAATTAATAGAATATAAAAATATGGTCCATTCAAAAGTGTATACACATACACACACAAATATATTTTTAAAGATCTTCCAAGAATATCTATGTTAGGAGAAAGAACAATCACCCAGCTTCTAGAAAAAGTTCCCAACTACATATTCGAATGTGTGTAAGGAAGGTATGGATTTCAGGTGTGACTAAGCACACATAACTACCACAAGAGGCTAATGATACTTCGAGTCTTTAAAGTCTGTGTGTGTGTTTGTGTATGTACGCGTATCTTTTAAATCTCTCATATCCAAAATTTTTTAAGGAACAAAATTTAATATAATTGAATATCCTGCAAACGTATTAATAAATGTTAATAGCTGAAACAGATGGAGAGGGAGAGAAGGTTTAGAATGAAACAAAATTCAAAAGCTGTTAATTCCTTCTTTATTACTAGAGCTAGAGGGAAAAAAGTCAATCACACATATGAATAGTGCTTCTTAATCAAATTTACTATATTTAACTAAAGATGGGTATTAATGTGAGAAAAAGAACTAGTTTAATCTTAAAAGCCGAAAAGGAAAACTGAATGTTACTAAAGCTGACTGGAAGGAGAAAGTTGGATGGTCAATTCTTTAAGTTCATTCATAAATATCTTCCTTATTATGACCCTTTTATAAAATAGTAATTTATGACATTTTACATCTATTATATTTCACAAATTTTTTCATAATATTAATAAAAATAAAAATAGATGACTATAAAATAGTCTTCCACTAAATGCCCTACCCTCATTTAATTAAAGACATAAATGAATTCATTAAATGGTATGCAATAGAAAGCATTAGTTTTTTTGTAATTTAAAAATAGGTTATATATTTTCTTTATTACATGTTTTTTCTTTTCTTTAAATTTCATAAAGTACCATTTTGCACTTCTTATGTGGATAACAATTTTTTTCTCTCAAAACTTAAATAAGATATTGACAATGTTTCAATTTAGTTTCTCTCTAAACCCTCCTCCACCTTTGACAGATTTCAGCCATTAACAACAGCTCATCCAAAGGTTTATGAAAAGAAGTTCAAGTACAAAATTAAATTTCTTTATTTTAAATATTGCAAGCACCAGAGCATGAACAGTGAAATAAATATTTTCTGCATGTGAATATATATTCTCCTAATTCTTCTCCTAGTTTATGTTAATTTGTTACTTTTACTGACTTTGAAGGAATATAGATAGCTATTGAGGCTGCTCTCAGACAAAAAAGATAGACTCTAAAATTTATATATATATATATTGATAGAAGAATTATNCAAAATTTAAAATATATATATACAAATCCACACACACAAATATAAATGTGTATGCATACATAAGCACACACACTTTAAGTAAGTTAAATATTACCTTCTTTTCCACTTTTATCAAACTCCTCAGTAGACTCTTTATCAATACACATACCATTAGTTCTTTCATCAAAACTTCTTTGAAACTCATGTTCATCATCTGAAGGAAAGAAAAAAAAAGGAAATATTATAAATTAATTATATGCAATATCTGAATATAACCAAATCATATTCTTATAAACATAAATGCCTTAATGCTTCGTCTGTAAGTCTTAATTGACTCTGTTAGATGTGTGATTTTTCAAAAGGAATAATCCTATCAGGAAAACATTAAAACAGGAAGATATTACATTCAAACCAAAGTAAATTTTTTACTGGAGACTTAATAATGATTGTCTTAACCAAAATTAAAGCAAATGCTTAGCAATTATTTTTATAAGGCTATATTCATGAATTGAAAGTTCCATAATATAATTACAATGCATAAAGTTTTATTTGTAAAAATATTCCATAAAACTAACAAATTTTCTCTCTTCAGAAATTACTAAATTTCATGAAGGGGTAATATCATGATGAATAATATAAATAGAAAGATTTTATTTGTATATTAAACCACAAAAACCATGAAGATAAGGCTACCAAAGATTATTCGCGGGTCAAAACAGCAATGGTTTGTGGAACATCTATTTCTCAATAATAGCCTAGTCAGAGAAGCCTTAAGCTACAAAGCTAACCAGAGAATCAGAAACACATATTTTAGGCAAGGCAATCACCTAAAAAGAAAGGCAAAGTAAATTATTTTCAGCACGAAAAAACTAATAAAATTCAAAGAATTATTAATTGCCTCACGATTAAGAAATCAGTTAAAACTTAGTCCTAAACACAGCTCTAGAAAAGTTAAAATTAGTTATGGCTTCAAAATTATCTAAGTATAGATTCCACTTCCAATTCCAGTTTATCCTAGCAATAAATTTTTTTGCTTAAATGAAATAAAAGGATCCGAAAGAATTTATTTCGATCTCTGAATGAAATCTTGTCTTGAGTGATGGATGTTTATAGAAGTTACTTCTGTAAAGCCCCTCTCTACATGACCCTAAGTATCGTATGGAGGTAAAAAGAAAATGAAATAAAATAATAATAAAAATTCAGATGCTTTCCAAAAATTTATAATAAGCCCTTGCCTTTTTGTATTNATATATATAAAACCAAATTTCTATTGATCATCGTAGATTTACCATTTTATGCCTGGAAAATGGAACTTCAAAATCAACTTATTTTTTTAAGCATACTCTTAGAGAGAATGGATTCCAAATGAAGTAAGATAAAAATTTAAAAGTGATTTAAGTTCAAATGGAGAGTATTAGTCGGTAGAGATTATTGGTAGAGAATTCTGTTGGTGGTCATGACTTATTGTCTTGATCAATGCCACCAGAATCAAATGTCATGAACATTTGATTTTGGTGGCAAGACATCCCCTCTCACTTTCATGATAGCTCTAAAGATGGCTTACAATGTAAGCTGAAACGTCGGCAGATAATAAAAAAAATACTCATTTTTTTGAAATTGTATTTTTCAATGAAAGCCATCCCAACACAAAACCCAAGCCTGCAGCTTTAGAAATGTGAGACATACAGATACTTTCCAAAAATTCAGTACCCATAATATCATGGAAAGTTTTATAATTTTAGCTATTGCAGCTGATAAATCGTGAAAATGACACTGAACATGTTCTGGGCAACAGATAAACTCACTTCTAAAAAGGGTTATATATTGTTATTTGTACACATATTTGAAGGGTCATTTTAAAATTGAGTGATATGCAACATTTTAATGAAAATTAAGATCTATTTAGCTTACAAATTTTGTTGACCAAGGCCGAGTTTTAGGTTAACTCCTACTCCTAATGCAGCAGTACCTCTAATTAACAGAATATATATTTTTGAATAGTTATTTTAATACCATTTGTCAATTTCCATTTTTTTAAAAATAGAGATTACATCTGTGAGATTAATATAATTCCCTTAATCTATTAGTATTTTAGATAAACATTTAGTATCATCCAACCACATTTGCTAGAGGAAAAACATTAATTTTTAATAATAATTTTAGTGATATCCGTTTTAGCCATTGGATCTTAGGAAAATTTTAATCAAGGGTTTGATTTCAGATTAATTCTTACTCCTAAAAATGTGATTTTACTGATCCACAGAGAACAAACAATTATTATTTCAATGCTATATGTTGATTTTCATGTAGTTTAAGAAACAATTTCAGATCTATCTTGTTTGGCCATGGTAAATAACAATCCAAATCATTTATAAATAATTACAATTTATTATTCCAAGTATCATAGTGAATTTGAATATTTTGGCCATTAAACCAGCATGTAATTTTGAGTTAAACTAATCTGTTAATTGCAGATAAACCCTACTCCTATTTGTGTCTGTCATATTTAGTGCTTAGTGAATAGGAGAAAAAATTAAGCAAAAAAAAAGAAAGAAATAAAAAAAAAAGTCATAAGAATAATCTCAAAACCTATATCCTTCTAAATTTACTAAAAGAGACTAATAACTTAGTTTTATAAACAATGTGACTATAACTAATATGAAAAAAACTAACTTTATCTCATTCACAAAGTGTTAGATCATTTGCACACTACTGTAATGGTGTAAGCCAAATTTTAAAAGGCAGTAAACACAATACATGGGGCAAACAACAAATTACATTGTTTTGTTTTTTATGACCATAAAGGTACCAATTTTTTTGCAATTTTAAGGTTAAATAATTGCAGTTATATAGCAATATAACTGCAATTATTTAACCTTAAAAAACTTATCATGAGATAACACCTCATTTGTTAGGCAAGATAAAAGTTGCAAAATTTTAATTTACCGGGTTTTAAAAACTTAACAATAATTTGATTATCACTAATAAGCATATATCTGTAAGGATAAAAATATATGTCAAATGACTTACTTTATACAAAATTTAACATTCCACTATTATAAGTATATTTTGATTTAAATCACTGACTTTCGATAATGTTCTTCCTATAATGTTCTTCCCCATTTATTAATAATAAAATTCATGCGAACTACATTTTGAATGAGGCACTATTTTTTTTTTGGTAAGAAATTTCCTTTTTGCACAGATTGTAGGAGTCTAATTCATTAACTCCAATCTATATATCATTAAATATTCATAAGATACATATTTCATTTTGTTAATAATATAGTATGTTACCTACTATAGTAATATATAAGTTGTAAACAAAATATAGCTAAACTATTTTGATGATAAAATTTGAAATTATTCAAGCACCAGAGGGTGCCTGATTTCCTATGAGATTGTTTCAAACTCACCACAGGATTTTAATTCGTTATGATTGGAAGAAGGTTACACCAATCAAAGTAGTCTCATGTGTATATAATCTATATTTTCCAATCCCATAGTTTTGTCACATCCTCATTATTTGTATCACAAATAATTTTCAAATTAAGTCATTCCTGTAGTTAATTATTACAGTGTTCATCATTTAATATTTATCTATTAGGTGCATTTCAATTGTAATTTTTCTTGGTGTTTTTATCAAATTTCTATAAGGCCCCTATATTATATGACTTTCAATGAAACCTGAGATTTGAATATATTGTTTCCCTTCAACGTAGAAGCCAAAATATTTTATTTGTCAGAAAGAAACTTTATAATCATAACCCAGTATTTTGTTAAATTGCCTATTTAGATTGGAAATAGGGAAACCAATCAATGAAAAGCGAGGAATTGTAAATGAAGAATGCAAAATTTTGAATTTCTCCAATGTTATAAGTGTGGAGAAATAAGGAATAGAGAAAAAAGGGTGCAAAAAGTAATTTCTATCATTTTTGTAATGGATAATAATATTTTTTAAATGTAAACATAAATTTTTATAATTAATAAGTTCAATGTTAATATTAATGGGGAGTTCCAGGCCACTTAGAACCCAAAGAGTACTCAATATTTTATAATAAAAAAAAAACAACTATTTTATCCATTTATATATATATATATATATATGCAATCAGCCAGAACCAGGAAGAGATTTAAAAAGTAGTGGCCACTAACCAAAATTTTCATAAAGATGTTGGGTTGGGTGCTTGTTTAATTAAGAATTATTCTGATCATAGTGTTAGCCTTAGTTGCTAACCTAGTAAATTGATAGTGACCATTTTTAAGCACTACCTATGAAAGCAAGTTTTATATAAATTAACTTGAACTACAACATGCAGAACAAACCAAAATTCAAATAATCTAAACTGATTCAAAACTTAAAAATATACCAAGTCGAGATAAAGAATGATGAATTTGTGGTATGTGACATACATAGTTTTACCGGATTTCTAGTTTAGACTAAGTAAAAAATCTATTAATAATCAGAAATTATTAATAGATTTTTTTGCTAGATTCCTTGCAATAAATACAGAACATAGGGTTCACAAATGAAACAGTTCAAATTATAACAGAGTGCCAATGTACATTACACATAATTTAACAATATTCATTATTAAATATCTATGACAAAAGAACATTGGAAAGCATTAAAATATTTATAATATATAAGAAATATTTTATCTANTTCTAAATATTAATTATAAAACATTTTAACTGGAATGAAAGGAAATAAACTTGAAAAGTATCTGGCTGCAAAAGAATAGAAATAGTATTAAAAATAATAAATACTAATCACCAGATAAATTAAGAGCAATAACCAATCAATATATTCTACATATAACTTTAAAATATGTTTCCTTTTACCAGGAATGCTAGAGTTGTCTTCCATATCTAAATAACTCAATCTTTATAATATATCCTAATGTAAAATAGTTTAATAAGAAAAAAACATGCCTTTCATTTTAAAAAATATGAAATGAAATATAATGCTTAAATATAAAATTTTCAAGAAAATTGATGAACCACCTCATTGTTTTTAGAATAATTCATTTTGAAGTAGCCAAAAATTGAACTATACATTCTTTTTCTACTGATATAAAATGATGGACCAATAGCATATGGAACCCAGGACTTCTCAATGAAGCATGAGTGCCATATCAACCAGGCCAATAGTTTCCCTTACCCATGAGAGGCAAAACAAATTAATTTTAATGAGAAACTAAATGAGTTAAGTGCAAGGGAATAGTATAAAAAAATCTTACTACTTTGCATTTATTGTATAAAATTAATGTGGGATCTAATAATGTCAATAACAAAGTAAATATTGAAATAAAGTTTTTAAAGAAGTTCATTCATTAGGCAAAGTAAAAATTAATGTTTTTAATAAAGAATGAGAAATAAAACTCCTACAGAAGTGCATAATCATGCCTGTATCTATAAGGATCCAGTAATAACAAACTTTTTTTTTTTTTTTAGGCCTGGTAGCAATTAATGTTTAATGAATTAAAGCCTAATGGAGCCAGAAAAATTATAATCAATAGTTGAATAAATATTCAAACATTCAACAAAAATTAAAACTATTCCTTATGCAAGAATTAGATAAAATCTTGAGGCAATAATAATTGCAACAATGAAAAAGAGTTAGTAATGATTAAATACAAGTAAAGGCATTCATGTTTCTAAAAAGAATATACTGACCAGCAAAACTAAAAAAACTCTGAGTAGATTTGAGAGATAAACAGATAGATAAACAGATAAATAGATTTTATTTTTAATAAATAATGTAAATAATAGTGTGTGTGTGGAATGTTTTCTACTCTACATACCTTAGGATGGCAATAGATTTGATTATTAATTTTTGAGTACTAAATCATAATTTTGATTAAATAATAAATCATAATAATGCTCTAATACTTAATAGAAGAAAATATCATTAAGCACACTATGCACACACAACTCTCTGTCAAAAGATTTGGCACCAGTTATATCGAAGAAACAATACAGAAATAGAAAACATTTAAGACTACCAAACTTTGCACTTTATAACTAAATAGCAAGAAGATGTAATTAAGCATTTTAAGAGTTTTTACATAATCAGTAATATTCCTCACATTAATGAAACTGAAATTAAATGTATAGGGAAAAACCTAAATTTCTAACCTACCCATAGCTGATTATATCACTATAACATGGCTGAATACCACTTCTGTATATTAATTCTGGTAATCCCTCAATAAAATATTTCTTGGTTGGAAATGGCAAATCACTGGGGATTAAAAAAAAAAGAAGAAGAAAAAGTACTAATAAGGCTAAGCTATACACATTGACATCACAGAATGATTGCGTTTTGGCAGGAAATACATTACCTGGTTTATTTAATATATCCCAATGTTTTATTATAATGAATAAAAATTGGTAAAGGGATATTAATTAATAGCAAGTGCAAAATTTATATCTTAAATGTAGTATCATGTATTTTGATCACTATTTCTTGCTTTTGTTTTTTACCTTAAAAAATAGAACTCACCAATCTTTGCACACATGTCACTTGATAAAGTACTGTGATAACATTACTCAACAATGAAGCATTTATAAAAATATTGAAAATTTTCATGATAAATGAATGCACAGACATCTAAAGAGAAAATGAAAAATGGCTTTGTAGTACATTAGTTTATATAAATCAATAGATATATCTTTGTATCCTCTTGATTAGTAAATTTTCCAAATGAAAATGAGAAAGTAATTTGAAATAGAAAATTCAGCCATGAAGGAGGAGCAAAACGGAATAAATTTCCATCGCCATGTTTGCAGAAATAACTAGTAATTAATTATTTAAGTGTATTAGTTATATTAGTAAAGACCATGGAAGTATTAAACACATGAACTTTATTAAAAAGGTGATACATTTTTGCATTACTCCCATGCTTTGATTTAAACCATAAACAATAGTTATTTACTAACACTTAATAAATGAAAAGTTAAAAAAAAAAAATGTAATCATTAATTAAATTAATTCACACATATGAAATAGAATTGAGTGGCCAATATCTATTAGGAAATACAAATGGAAATTTAATTTTTATAATTGAAAACTTTCTTTTATACTCTCCTAATTTGTCTTTTATAAATTGTGTATCGTTATGACCACATAGAAAGTCCATTCCATTAGGGATTACGCTTTAAAAAGAAAAGGGGTACTCAGAATTTATTTGCTTAATTACTTTAACTACTTTACCGAGAGGAAAAAACAAGCTTTAAAATGACAACACATTATTCGAAGTATAACTTTATTACAAATATAATTATATTTTGTAATATTGTAAAATAAATTAACTCCATTACCAGTAGTAAATAAAAATGGAAGGAATTATATGCAGCCTAAATTTAAATTTCACTTTTATGAAGACTACTATATAAACATAGCTTTTAAACGGAACAGTATGCCATACAAAATTGATCATATTATATTAGGATTTAGAAGATATATACACACACATATATATAGAAATATATAAAATTAGCTTGTCACTTGTATTATTATGTTGAAAGAAGTGTAAATAAAGACAATTTTCATAAAATTAGTTGAATGAAAAAACATTTCTTTAAATCAAACATAAAAGCTTTATGAAAAATACTTCATTACTCCAATGCATTTGCAAAGATATAGAAAACTAGGCTATTTAAAAAATTATTAAGATTAGAATGTTAACATTATTTATATGTGACATACATAGTTTTACCNTATATATATATATATATATATATATATATATATATATATATATATATATATATATATATATATATATATATATATATATATATATATATATATATATATATATATATATATATATATATATATATATATATATATATATATATATATATATATATATATATATATATATATATATATATATATATATATATATATATATATATATATATATATATATATATATATATATATATATATATATATATATATATATATATATATATATATATATATATATATATATATATATATATATATATATATATATATATATATATATATATATATATATATATATATATATATATATATATATATATATATATATATATATATATATATATATATATATATATATATATATATATATATATATATATATATATATATATATATATATATATATATATATATATATATATATATATATATATATATATATATATATATATATATATATATATATATATATATATATATATATATATATATATATATATATATATATATATATATATATATATATATATATATATATATATATATATATATATATATATATATATATATATATATATATATATATATATATATATATATATATATATATATATATATATATATATATATATATATATATATATATATATATATATATATATATATATATATATATATATATATATATATATATATATATATATATATATATATATATATATATATATATATATATATATATATATATAAAAGTGATGTCACACTCAGATGCCAAATGGTTTCCTTAGTCTCTTTGGAATTTTTAGGAATAACCAAATGTCAGGTCACGTGCTTCGGCAATGCTCGTAACAACTTGTTATTCAGTATTTGCATTTTGGTCAGTCTGTTTCTGAATTAAGTTTCTATGATGTATATTTGCATGTGCACCAAACTGAGCCGTTTCGCCCATTAATAAAAATTCAATTGTTTTTTCGTGTAATAAATTATGAAAGTGAAAGTGCTTTCAAGGAATCCTGATGACTATTTGAGGGAGACAAAACGAGACTTATATAAAGGTAAGCAAAAGCTGTAACTTTCTACCAACTGATCAGTCAGTTGGATCAATTTTGCATATATATATATATATATATATATATATATATATATATATATATATATATATATATATNCTAGTGGGCTTTGCGGAAGTTGTATCTATATCTAACTAAATGCCTTTAGTAAGCTACTGCAGTAGCACTCTTAGTGCAAAGTCTCTTTCTCACTCTCTATATATGTGTGTGTGTGTTAATATATATATATATGTATGTATGTATGTATACAAATGTATGCATGTAACGTTCGCACAATATAGGTATTGATGTTTGGTGCATTAGAAATATCTTAATTCTTCCAAGATTGGGAGGAACGTCTAAAATATTCTGGAAAATGAAATATAGAGTTTAAAATCATTTACCAAGCAAATTATAGTAATCCTGTCACGAATTACTTCCTTTTCTTCTATTAATAGTTAGCTTGTGAATTATTAATTCATCATTTCATTATTTAAAAGAGATAAATTCTGGATAATATTTTGGTAACATCTGTTACCAAACAAGAATAACATTTCTTGTCTGTTTGATTACTCTCCTAGAATCGTAGGTCTAGAGCGTGACTGGTTCAACAATACTGTTAATCTGTTATGGGTACCTCACCTTATACTACTTTGCTTTAGTTTTAAGCATTTTACTGATCTGTTTACTTCGATGGTTGAAGATGGCCACCAGAAAAAGCAGCTGATATACTAATATACCCAGTAATCAATCCTCCTGCTAATAAACTTTTTTTCCTAAGAGGTCTGTGATGGGTCCGCCTAACCTGCTACACTTACGTATCTGATATCACTAACAAAAGGCTTTTAAGTATTAAGTTAGTTTTTATTTTCTGATTAAAACATTGTGGAGCTCTGGTGTAAAATCTGTAAAACAAATAGCATTTTAATAATTAACTAAACAGTTTTCGAAATGAAAGATTTTTCAAGAAAACTAATTATTGAAATATCGATTTAGGGTAAATGAAGCTCTTATAAAACCAGAATAACTCCAGTTATATTTGTGAATTAAGGCTCATAATGCCATTTACTAATTAGTTGATAATATATCATAAATATCCCTTGGTTAATTACATATCTGTAATCTTACTCCGGTTTTAATAGTACATGGGTTTTTACTTTGCAAAAAGTTGGAAGGAGAAACTGTAGAATTCCCTTACTAAAAAAATTGAAGGCAGAATGGCAGATCATTTAAAAAAAAAGTAGTAAAAATGCTGGGTTGTGTCATTTTGATACCACAAAATGGATAACTGTTTCCGCGCTGAATACATCAATGTTTATCCCACAGGAATAATTAAGAGTAGTTTGAAGAGAAAAAAAATTATATTAGCTCAGCTATTAATCAGTTTGTTTGTAGCTTATATTTGAGTTTTTCACTAGAATGAAATGATTTTAATTAAAATTAGAGTTAAAATTAAGATGTAATATCAAACCAAATTTTCTATTGGCTGTAGGTCTGACAAATTAAAGTTAAATTGCATGCTGAAATTCATGAATTTTATTTAAAGCACATTTTAATATATTAAAACTATATTAGCACTGCCTCAAAATATTTTCTAATATTTACAGTGCCTCGTAATTTTGATCCTGAACTGCACCCATTTGAAGGAGCCAGGGAATATGTGAGAGCTCTTAATGCTGTCAAAATAGATAAAATTTTTGCTAAACCTTTCATTGGAAGTTTAGATGGACACCGTGAAGGTATAACTACACTTGCTAAGCACCCAAAAAGTTTGTCTACAGTTGTTTCTGGCGCCTATGATGGAGAGGTATGTAATTTTTTGCTTCTAAGTATAAATAAATAATTTATATTTTTAACTATAATTACATGACTAAAAATTGAATTGATCAGAATGTGTTGATAAAAATTCATTGTGTTAACTTTTTTTGTATTTCAATTAACTAACATTTTTTTTAAAAATTAAGTAATATTAATGTAATTATGAGGTTTGTACCAACAATTCTATGATTAGTTCCAGCCCTGTCAGGGAGCTTACACAATGAAGCTGTGCTACTGTCCTATCATTCTTTGCTAATGGCTGATGTTGATAAACACTTTCAAAAATTTTTTTTAAACCTCTTCCCAATAACATTATTAGAATAACTTAGATTTATGCAAGCATTCTCAGAATCTCTGACATGAGGAACTGAGTATCTAGTAAAGATAAATCATTGGGACTGAGCTATTATTAAGAGTTGGCTATAAGTTAAGAAACATGTGATCTTTTCCAAAAGAATTTTATAACTTTTCTTTCTGTTAAATTTCAGGTTCGACTTTGGAATTTGCCTACAAGGCAGTGTCTTCGTAGCATTCAGGCTCATGATGAATCAGTCCGAGGAATTAGTTTTACTAATTTAGGAGAAAACTTTATTACAGTTGGTGACAAAACAATAAAAATTTGGAATACCGAATCTCCTAGCGATGGTGAAAAAAATATCCCAAAATTTTCTATTGTTTCTAAGGTAACATCATTGATTGAAATAACATAAATATTTTGTATTAAGACGATAATTAGTGTAGCTTTGTTTTATGGAGCTTGTATTTTGCTATATTTCCTACTCCAATAGTGGACATAAATAACTGAACTAGACCAATTTAGAAAATTTACCTAAGATTAATTTAGCCATAAAGAATATATGGTTTGATATATATATTTGGTTTGATCACAGTATCTTTAATTTGAAAAAAATTTGCTATAAAAATATTTACAGATTTTATTTGTGAAAATATATGGCTTGGAATTTAGGAAAATTATCAATATATTTTTATATATNTGAAATTATTTTACGGAGTAGTAGAAAAAGTAATTTTATTCTAAAAGGTTGCTTTAGTATCCCTTATCTCTTGTAATTCTTATTTAGTGAAGTATAATTATGAAGCAGTTGAATTGGTTTATTATATGAGTTTTATTCATAAATTCTCTAAATAGTTGTGCTTCAAAAATTTTGAAGCTCATTTTTATCATGTTTACTTTTTTACTTCCTTAAGGGGAAAACTGCGATATATGTTCATCAAAAATTGTTTAGTGTTTATTGAGATAAGTGTTAAAGTGAATGCCAGTGCCAGAATTGGTTCACTTATTTTCGCTCAGATAATATTGATGTAAATGATGAACCTGCCCATCCCAGCCAATTGTTGAAAAAGTATTGTGAAATTAAAAAAAAAAAAAATCGCTTAGGAACTGAACATTGACGATAAAACAGTTTTGAACTATTTATATTAAACCGGGTGCTAAAAGAAGCTTAATACTTGGGTTTTACATGAATTAACAGAAATAATTTAATGTCCCGAGTTTTCATTTGTGAATTACTGCTAAAAAAATATAAAATCTTGCAATTTTTGAAATGACTGATGATGCTTGTGGTCAAAGCCCCGAAAAGCAAATTTCTATGGTTTTCTATTCTTAGCAACTTGAGCAGTCAATTTGAGAATAACGCCAAAATTGATCCCTGGAAAAGGTGTTGTTTTCTATTACTCCATACAAGACCACACAATCTTAAGTGACTCGTCAAAAGTAGAGAGTGCTTGGTTGTAAGGTTTTGATGCATTTGATGCAAACCCCATCAGATACTATTTTTTCTCTTCAGAACTGTCTTAATGGATCTAAGCTGGCACCCAAAAAGGCATGTTTAAATTGCAAGACTCAGTTTTCTAATGAGTTTGTCAACCTTTGATAGCAGAATGGTTTCATCCAAAAATTGGTGTAATCTATCAAAACGGTACAAGTATTGTGGACCAGAATTTGAATTTTTTATAAATATATTTGCCTAGAAAAATTTGAAAGAAACAAGAATTATAAAAAATGATGTTTTTAGAGTATTGAGATCACTAGGTAGGCATGTGGTGAAAGTTTAGGTATGGAGTCTTAACAAGACTTTTAACAAAAGTGATTTCAATGTTCAAATGTTGAGATTAGTTTCATAGAAAGAGCATTTTTTATATATTTAATGCAATTTTATAGAATTAATCTGAAGTAGGATCGGTTTAGTATTGTACATTAGGAAATAGTTAGAGAAGGATAATTTTGAACATTTGTTTTGAACTAGTCTTCAGAATCTTGGTTGGTTGCCTCTTTGCCTTATTATTTCGTCTCCAGTAAGACATTAATAAAAGACTAGATCAAAATCAGAGGTTTATCTTTTCTGAGTGACTGCAAGGAAACAGTTCAATGAAAGAACAGGATGAGTGAATAAGACTAAATGTGGCATAGCTTGATTTTTGTGGATTTACTTGGATAGTGGGGTTCAAGGAGTCATGAAGTGATTGGGAAGGAAGAATGGCATGTTAATTTGTGGGGGGGGGGGGGAAGCTGAATTACTAACAAAAATTAAGAGGGAGGCCTTGGGAATTGTAGCATATCTGCTTTTCCAATTATAGAGAGGGCAAAACTAAGGATTTCTCCTTGGGGAAGCCATCAATTAGAGATATCAGATTCTCCTATTTCAGATCTCAGTACTAAAGTATAGCATGTACTCTGGGAATGAATTGTTTCAGGTGTATTTGTGTTGTGAATATTTAATTGTCTTATTGTGTGTATATGTCTGTTGTTACTTTGTTAAATATATGTTCAATGTCTTTTGGTGTTTTGAGTTGTATATTCAGTAGATGTTGAAAGCATCGTAAATTTTCTGGGTCAAGGATAAGATGGAGTCTGTGATCAGAAGTTTACATTTTATGGTCATATGTAGAGAACTACAATATGAGAAGACTGTAGGTTGTTTACTTGAGTAGGAATTTGGTTCATTCCAGGACTAATAATGTAGGTAATCAACCACACCTAAGACTTTTAAATGTGAGGTTGGCTACTCGGTCAGCTTGAATGAGGGGACATAAGGTGGCCTAAGAGTGTAAAAGGAGAGGAAAGCAATTAATGAGAGAGAATAGAATAAAAAAATCTATCTGTCCCAGCCAGGAATCGAACCTGGATCTCCTGCTATCCGGGCTGGTGTGTTAAGCCATTACACCACCAAGACGAGCTAGATATCTCATTAAATTCCCTCTAGACTAGCGAGGGCCTAACCCACAAGAAAGACGAGACCTTCGTCTTAAACTCGAAGGAGCTGACATTGTCAAGCTATTTGTCGACTCTCGTGTAGAGGGAATTTAATGAGATATCTAGCTCGTCCTGGTGGTGTAATGGTTTAACACACCGGCCCGGATAGCTGGAGATCCAGGTTCGATTCCTGGCTAGGACAGATAGATTTTTTTATTCTATTCCCTTTCATTAATTGTTTAAAATTTATGTGGGATAAAAAACCACAACCAAATAAAATATTTATAAATGGAAAGGAAAGCCTTCATCTCACAGAATTTGTACTTGTGTTCAAATCTTGACATACACTGTGATTTGCTCACTTTTTTTTTTCCCCATGAGGATCTTCTACTTTCCTTATTACATATACAAAATTTTCAAGGAGAAAATATTTCTGTTCCTTGCGATGGTTTAAAAATAAGAAGGGAAGTGAAAATGCTGGTCTACTCTGCAATCACTTTTGAACTTGAAACACAAGTTCTTTTAGCATTCTTTCTTGATTAACTGGATTTGAGTATTGGAATAATAGTCACTGGCTTATAGAGGACTCTAAAATCTGAGGCTGAGGTAGAACATGCCTTTAGCAGGACTCTACCCTTCAGTGTTAGGCTTTGGAGTCACAAATGGTTCTCCTCAGCTAAGCTGACATCCTGAAGGAGATATTACTTCTTGAATTTCTCTACAGTCATATTTCTCATTTTGAAGTACCTGGGATGATTTCTATGAATTGGCAATGGTATTGGTAATTTTTTCAATCTAATCATAGGCGCCTATGCTGGGCCTAATCAAGTTCGGCCAAATCAAATGACTTATCTGTCAGCTGATTCACAGATAAAGTTGACCAAGTTAGCTTATTTTTTTGTCAGCTGGTTTGTAGGTTAGAGTGGGCTCAGTCTGCTAGATAAGGTTTGTGGCCCTCACTGGTGAGGTGGGCGAGTAATTTTTCTCTACTTTGATAAACTAACAAAATTCTTGATTGTTATGTTTCTATTTAGAAAGGACAGTCATAAAGATAAATTTGTGTGCTCTAAATGTTTGGTAGTGCGATATTTTTTTAATAAAGAGTGTAGCTTACTATTTGTAACTATTACTGAAAATATGATATTACATCTTGCTAACTTTAACCAAATGGTATCTAGTGTTCAGAATTATTCTTTATATACTAAATAATATTTTGCTCTTATGTTTTCATTGCAAAAAAATAATCAATCAATTTCTGCTCTTAACATTATTAGCTGTTACCAAATATAATAATATTATTAGCTGTATATTATTATTTATTCATAATTTTTTAGTACCTAAATAGTATAAGATATGAGACTCATAGTTTCTTAATGACTCTCTAATGTCTTCACTGTCTAATTTGATATATTTCAGACTGTACTTACTGGCATAACATACAGTGCTAGAGAAGATAAATTTATTACTTACGGTGAAGTTTGTCATCTTTGGGAACAAACAAGAAGTGAACCTCTGAGAACTTTCCAGTGGGGTGCTGACACTGTTCATTATGCTTTATTTAATCCTGTAGAGCCCTATTTAGTAGGTAAGTTGTTTTACTTGAGTGAAAATTTTAGTTGTTCATTTTAACAGAAAAGCTTAATGCTATAACTGTTGATATTTAAATAATTAAACAATTAATTATTTTTAATAAAAAAGTGTCTTGTTGGAATTTAGAATTGTTTGGAGTTATTTATTTAATCAATTAACCAAAATTTTGTTTTATTACCTAATACTTTTTACAATTAAAACATGTATGTATATACTTGTTTGCAGGTGCTTGTGCAGATGACAGAAGTATTACCTTTTATGATACTAGAGAAGCAGGCCCTGTTCGCAAGATAGTATTGTCCTTAAGGAGTAATCAGATATCCTGGAATCCCATGGAAGCTTTCATATACACAGTTGCTAATGAGGACTATAAGTATGTCAAATTACTAAATTTCTTTTTAGTTAGATATAATAGTTAAAGATTACCTTTGGATTCTGAGTGTTTTTAATAAAAATGTTAGAGAACAAATTTTAAAAATTAAATTTTACACCTATTATGTTCAATAGACTTCTATCTAATTAATATTTTTCTTTGTAATATTAATCATAACAGAGATATAGCTATTAATTTTGCTAATAACCCTCCAATTAATGTATATATTAAAAAATTTTCAAGAGAAAGCCTAAATGCTGAAGTTTGTTTCTATATTTAAAATATTTAAATCCGCCATATTGGAGCTGGGTATCTAAATATGATTTTTCTTGTTCCATTTAAGTTAATCTTCTTCCACTAAGGTTAATGTGATTCTAGACTGGTATGGAAAGAAGAGTAGGGAAGTGCCCTCAACCGTCATAGTTGCATTCATTAATCTCTTAATAAGTATTTTTTATTAAAGTTTTATAGAAGAAGCCTGTTGGTAAACTGGTTTTTACACTTAAAAACTTTTTCAAAACTTAAATAAAAACTAAGATATTTTGATTAAATATTTCGATCTTCCTCTAAACCATGATCTGACTTTAACAAAAAATTAATTCATCAAACAATTCGCAATTAAAAGCCAAAATACCAAATTTGGTCTCAATATTCTATAAATAAGATGGCCCACCCACCCAAAAATACAGGATAAAAATATTATAATATTGAATTTTACATAAATTTTGTTCTCTATAGTTTTTTTTTTTTTTAATGCTAGTAGTAATAAATAAATTTAGGTCATTCTCTAAACTCTATTGGATAGATCCAATGACTAATATCATCCATTAACAAAATCACCCAATGATTTAAAAAAGAAGCTTAACGAAGTATTTGGTTTCAGTATGTTAAAAATTAAGGCTGCTAGAATGCTTACAGATGGATATGTGTGGGTATATGTATGTATAAATACAATTTTGTACTAGCCATATTTAGGATTGATGATTTTTGGAATTTATCAAAAGTAGAATCATAGTATGAATAGCGACAACAAAAATTCTTCTAAAATTAATATCAACCATTAATTTAAAAAAATTAACATTCTTAAATATTTTACATTTTAATATGCTTTGTTCATAATAATGTAGAATATAAATATTTGAAAATTATATTTGAAATTTACTGTATTTTGTTAATTCTTTTTTTTTTTTTTTTCAGTACGAATTCCCATTTATAATATGNTTATAATATAAAATTTTTAAAATTGTGGATAGCAGAATGTTTACCAATACGTATATATATATAAATAAAAGTTTAAACAGATCTGTAAAATATTATGTCATAGCTGATTTCCTTAGGCAGGCATATGAATTCTTAATTGTTAATTTAAAGATGCATTTTATTTTATTATAATTAATATTTAACTTTAATTAAAAGGTAATTATCATTACATATAAATGACTAAGTATTTATTTGCAAAAAAATTCACTTTTCTTAATAGCAAATTTATTTCGATTAGTGAACAAACATAGCACATCTGCTATGAGATGAAGCCAACTCTAAACATATTATTTTAGAAATTTTTGTTAGTTTGATTACTGTCAATCATTATCATGCATAAGTGTCATAAAAAGCTTAAATTCATGAAACAGCTTTTCCTTTGAACATTTTTTTTTTAAATCTCAAAATGAAAAATTTATACTTTTTGTTTTGTAATGCTGTTTGTTAGTAACAAAAATTTTACTTCTTAGAGAGTCTGTACATTGTCTTAAACAGTATACTGTGCTAGAGAATCTATTTTACATTTGAAGAAAGGGACCCATTCAAAAACATATGTCTTTTTGAACTCTGATCATGAGATCTTGGATACCAATCAACGGGGCAAGAACACTTGATTACAGCATTCAGATTTTTTACTTGATAGATTATATGAAGATATTTCTTTATTATATTTTTTTTTCAAGCCTCTACACCTTCGATATGCGGAAAATGACCTCTTCTGTCAGGATACATAAGGGTCATATAAGTGCTGTGATATCTGTTGATTATTCACCTACAGGACTTGAATTTGTTTCTGGAAGTTATGACAGAACTCTCAGAATATTTAATAAAGATAAGGTAAATTAATTATTTTTAATGTATTAATTGAATGAGTGTATGGAAGAAAGATATACATTTAAAAAAAAGCTACACATTAGACATTGTATGACAAAGGGCAGATTATTTGTAATTATCCCACCCAACTTAAATAAGGAACTTTTGAAGTACAAGTATCATGATATAATGATTATAAGATACTATTTAATTTTAATTCACTTCAACTAGTGCACTAATTTAAAAAAAGAATCTTCAAACTCTCTCGCCATGAAAAAGTACTTGTTTTTCTTCTTGTAAACTGAAAGCAACATAGTTGAGGAGTGGAAGATCACCTGGTACGTGAACCTCGGGTTTTAACTAGTGGACTTATTCCTCAGTCTCATAAATAGGGTGAATCATTAAATTAAAAATCTATCTTACTTCTTAAACTTAAACTCTAAATGTTACAGTTGGGTCACAAAATCCTTAAAATCATGTTGGATCATTTCTTTATTGGTAAATGACTTTTATATTTTTAAAAAACCCAAAATTTGTTTTTAGGGCTAGAGCTTCTCTCTTCCTCCATTGATGCTCATTGATCTTAGCTATCAGAGTTGGACTTCAATTCAGTATCAAGCTTGGTGTCTTCTAACAGCTTTTTCCAACTTTCTCAATCTCTTGCAATCCCTAGTTTTGAAGTTAGAGAACATTTCTCAAGTTATCAGTGATGCAATGAACCTATCATAATTTTTGCCATTTTCTTCCCTTGGTGCCTTTGGTGGTTCTATTAGTAGCTTGTTTTGTTCTTTGTGTTTTGTTTCTTGGTTTTATATTTTTCATAGATAGAGTTGTATTCATTATCAAACAATTTAACAATTTAAATGAGCAAAGAGCGATAGGCGAACACAAACCTAACCTGGTTAGTAATTCAAAGTAATTCAATTTCATTCCTGTTGTTTACTGCCTTCATTAATACTGTACTTTAATGGCATTTTGTGTTAGCTGTAAGCACTATTAAAACTGTGCTGCCATATTAAATTCTGTTGAAATTAGGCTATCCTGGCAAAGTCCTCATATTTTTTATGCTATTAACAATGAATATTTGTGACCTTTCTACTGAGAAATCAATTATTATTATTATTATTCTGTCAGTTACCTAGGGTTCCTCCTTGACTCTCGACTAAACTGGAGTGAACATACTAAAGTCAAGCGACAAGAACTCAACAGACGCTACAGACTCTTATAAGCCTTATAAATAGAAACTCACAATAGAAAACAAACTGACCATCTACAAGACCAAACTGACATAATAAGACAAATCTGGACCTAGTTCCAGCGAGCTTTCCAATATTCAACGAATGCAGTCCTATCAGTTCAAAATGCTCAGAATAATTGCTAACACTCCATATTATGTGTCCAACTCTACCCTTTATCACGATTTTAATAATTTACCGTTTCTTCTTCCGGGTTGGACCGTGTCAAATTGTTGTTATTTGCCGAGCTTTCGCACATCATGGGATGGCTTCTTCAGGGCTGAAAAGAGAATGAGAGTTGTAAAAGAGAGATTAATAAAATCCAGGTGGTATATAATTACCATGTTTTATACACCAGGTGGTGTATAATCCCGGCGCGGTCT
>KZ808324.1:141765-173343 GCA_000696205.2 Oncopeltus fasciatus
AAATAAGAAAATCATGACATGCCGCAAATGCTCTTTATTTGGCTTAAAATTAGACATTTTTAACACCAAAGAAAGGTATGATACGTCCACGTAAACGACTTAAAAACAACTGACTTTTGTAAACAAATGACTAACAAACAAAATAGCGTTTAGAGATAAGCAAATCCTTCAATAGGCTAAGAGCGCATTCTATTGGAATTAAAACGACATTTTAAACTTGCACACCTGGTATATTTCCACTTCTCCAATCAAGGATTTAATAATAAAATAAGATGGCTGCCCCCCCCCCCCTCATTCTCTTTTTAACTTAATCTCATCCTTTGTGATATTATTCATCCTTCATTGTTTATTTTAGGTTTTATGGTAATTTTAGTAGTTAATTCTCATTTATATCCTGCTCTTTTGAATTCAATTGTGTTTTGGTCTGTATTGGACTCTGCTTTTTATTTATTCAAACTCTATTTAAAAGAAAAAAAATTTCTAAATTTGCATTATCAGTTTTTAATGAGATAAAGTAAGGCTTTACGATGAGCCCTCAGTTCCTTGAGACAATAAAAACTGAAGAAATTATATTAAGACCAATGTCCTTGCTTAGGCCAAATTACCCTTTCTCTCCCTCCTTCAAACTTCAGAATTTTTTACTCGATTGCCATTAAGAATCCACACTAAGGAAGAAGCCTTAGGCCACCTTAGAAACTTAAGATAATAAGGCACCAATTTCCTACTAGCTGCTGATCTGACCTATGTAGTTCTTAATTTCTTTGGTAAATATATTTGAGGTCATTGGTCACCTTCTCTCCTCATGTGATTGTCATTGAATGTCATTTTTACTTTTCATTGTAATTAAATAACAAAGTGTTTTTATTTTAACAGAATGTAATAAATAAATAAAAAGTAAAACAAAAAAGTAAATATTAGTATATTATTAATGTACTAAAACATTTTTTTAGATGAATTCAAGAGAAGTTTATCATACTAAAAGAATGCAAAGGATATCAAATGTGGCTTGGTCAATGGATGACAAATATGTCCTCAGCTCTTCAGATGAAATGAATATCAGAGTATGGAAAGCACGAGCTTCAGAAAAACTTGGAGTGGTATGTTTAATTTGATAAGTCTTCCTTATTTTACTGTATCTAATGATTTTAAAGGTCATATTTTAGTTTCTACATTAGACCTGTAAAAATTGTAAAAAAAAATTTGCTGACTTCAAGTTATGGTATCAATGTGAATTTCCTTATGGAATTCTGCTAAAACTGTCAAATCTTATTAGGTTTTTTTAAATTAACAGAACTAATGATTTACTGCACATTAATTCCTAATCTCAAATCTCTAAATAATAAACAAATTTTTGTAGGTTTTCTAAATTTTGATTTTCTAAATTTAAAATATTTATGTATCTATTTATATTAACGAGTATTTATTTTTATATTAAAACCTATCATTTTTTCTTATTCTTTATTCTTTTGAAAAAAAAAAAAAATTCTAAAATGTTTTATAATGAGAAACCCTGTCCTGAACATCCCAACTGCTCTGATCCTTTGTCAATTTCTTCTTATTATTTAAATGCTCTTCTCTTTATTTTTCCTGGCAGAAGTACATGATCAATACATTCTTCCCTATCTTATCTCTTGGTCTGACTTAGAGAACCTTAAATGGTTTGTTTTTCTCGGTCATTCTGCACTAAAAAAAAAAAAAAAATGTAGTTTCATTCATCATGATTAATGAAGTTTCATTGTACCTACAAAAAAAAAAAAAAAAAAAAAAAATTAATAATAAAATAAAAAGCACAATATCGGGCAGAATAATGAGCTCTGAGCAGCCAACGATCTCATATCTGGAATATTTTATACACTATAGTTTCTGTTGAAGTGTTTTAGGACAGGTCTGAGAGGTCCTTCAGATATTGGTCACACCATGAAACTTCAAATATATGTTATCAAAAGTAGGCTTGCACAATGACTCTAAATTGCACCTCCTGTCTGGATTCAGTTAAGGGTTTCACCCATAAGAAACCTTAAAATTTAAGTAATTAATGAGAGGGAACAGAAAATAAAAAACTATCTGTCCTCGCCAGGAATCGACAACCAGGAACCACAACAAAATAAAATATTTCTTAAAATTTAAGTAATCTTAAAACACTACAAAACAGAGAGAGCTATTGCTTTGCCATTACCGATCTAAGTTAGGTCTGCTATTTTAAAAACATTTTATTTTGAATGCAGTGACTACTCTTTAAGGAGAATGAAGCTTTCATGTCCTTGACGTGCTAGGTCATAATATAATGTGCAATTTTATCCTTTGGTCAAATTTACATTTCAGATTTGACATTGCATTTTTATTCCTTTTAGAAAGATTTTGGTCAAATTCCCATTGATCCATGATTTATTTAGTTCATCCTTCTACAGTTTCATAGGTTTCTTTTATAAAAACCACCTAACAACCTAATGTTCATTTTCAATTTGTACTACTTTATTTAAATGGTATGAAGCTATCATCCCCTGTCTCTCTAGCTTTGCAATTTATTCCACTTTCAACAAAATCAACCATGAGTAAATACTTATTTATATTTTATAAATGAGTAAATACAAATTTATATTAGGGGAAATCCTCAGGTTTCATTTGGTTCCATTTCTGAACAACTGCTTTTACTGTTCATCATCCTTCCTTTTATTTTGATCTTAGGCTTTCTCTATAATTGTTATTTATTATCCAAATTGTTCTTTTAGGTTCGAAGGAGTTGGCTCAGTATCAAGACTTTTTTCTAAAGTTATTACAATAGATGTTTATATTTTATATAAACTTGGGATAAACAATCTGAAGTTTTTGCTGTAGTTGGCTTCGTATTATATGGATTGAGGAGAAAATGTTGGAATGTTTCTTCTAAATTTTTGGAATGTTTCTCCTAATACATTTAAATATGCTCTTCCTAGTCAATGAATTAGTGACAGATTTCATGTGTAAAATGTACTCACCTACTGTATAGGAAGCAGTCATAATGCTGTTACTATTCTTTCTTTTGCTTTTTGTATTTTGTGAAACATAATGTAGATTTCTCAATTATTATAAGCATGCCTAAGTTATTGAATTTTATTATTTATTTCTTGTAGATCTTGTAGATTAATATATGTATATATTAATAACACATTCTATTTTAATGAGTTATCTTCTTTGTGATTAATTTGCAGCTGAAACCAAGAGAAAGAAATGCTATGGCTTATAATGATAGCTTAAAGAGAAAGTATGGTGCATTCCCTGAAGTGAAGAAAATTGCCCGGTTTAGGCATGTGCCCAAGTATATATATAGCCATTCAAAACAAATACAGATGCTTAGGACAAAAGAAAAGAGGAAGTAAGTTAAATCAAATTATTAATATTAAATATGTAAAGAATATGTGTGTGTATGTGTTTACCCAATTTTTCTGTAAATTATTTTTCTTTTAATCCAAATATTATTTTTTAGGGAAGCCAACAGAAGAATTCATTCTAAACCTGGTGCTATTCCATCTGTATCAGATGGAAAAAAACAGATTATATCAGAGGAGTAATTTTTTTTTTTTTTTTTTAGCTTGTGAAATAAATATTAAAGATTCATATTTATTTGAAATCCTTATCATTGATTTTTTTTTTTTACCACAGATGTTTTAACACATTGGTTTCACAATGTATGTTAAACAGCCATACTCTCTTTGAGAATATAATGATATTAATTTATGGTTACTTTTTTCTGGAATGTAAAGGGTCTGAGTTAACAAGAATTAACTTGTTAAAAAAAAAAAAAAAAAAAAAAAAAAACTTCGGAACTTGGAACACCTCAACAAAGGAGATTACAACTAATCCCTGCCTCAACTAATACCTGAAATAATGGACACTGACCCTTATAACTCTCGCGTTTGACAGACCTTATCGCCGACAAAGCGACCGTTACAGCTAAACGACTCTTATACCTGACGCATCCGACCAACCCACAGAATACCAATGCAGTTGAATACAGACAGTGACAGTAAACACATGTATTCGGCCAAGAAGATGGACAATGTCCGAAAGCGCTCGCCAACAGAAGATAGTTTGCAGAAACCAATGGAGACGGATAATAGAAGGTATGATAGTTCTATATTCATTGGTAGTGAAAATAACCTTTTAGATTATTTAATTATCTTGTTGTTTATTAGTAACCTTAAGGTATTAGTCCTACTATAGTTGCAATCTTTTTCACAGCTCTAAACACACTCTAAAAATATATTATTAATTTTGTTTATTTTAATGAAGAAAATATATAATGTGCCACTTGTATTTAATTGAGGAAAAAATAAATTAAATCCATGTGACACAAGTGCTTAAAATATAATTTCAAAGGGAAGAGAAAATAATAATAATAAATCTTTAAATTAAATTAATTTAATTATTTAAAAATACTAATTACAAAAATTGATTTATAAATATTTACCAGGTATGCAAGTTTAAAATGTCGTTTTAATTCCAATAGAATGCGCTCTTAGCCTATTGAAGGATTTGCTTATCTCTAAACGCTATTTTGTTTGTTAGTCATTTGTTTACAAAAGTCAGTTGTTTTTAAGTCGTTTACGTGGACGTATCATACCTTTCTTTGGTGTTAAAAATGTCTAATTTTAAGCCAAATAAAGAGCATTTGCGGCATGTCATGATTTTCTTATTTAATCAAAAGAAAAAGGCATCTGAATGTCATCGAATTTTTGTTGAGACTTATGGCGATCTTGCTCCAACCGTCAAGACATGTGAACGTTGGTTTCAACGTTTCAAACGTGGTGATTTTGATGTTACTGATCAAAAACGAGAAAATCGACCAAATCGACTACGAGCTTCTCAAGCCCGGCGAAACAGTCAATACCGAGCGCTACCGACAACAAATGATCAATTTGAGTCACGCATTGATCGAAAAACGCCCAGAATGGGCTCACAGGCACGCCAAAGTCATTCTTCAGCATGATAACGCTCCTGCACATTCAGCCAGATTGACTAAGGAAACGATTTCTTCGCTTGGTTGGGAACTCCTACCCCACCCGCCGTATTCACCTGACCTGGCGCCTTCTGATTATCACCTCTTCTCATCGATGGGACACTCATTGGCGGAGCAACACTTCAACAATTTCGAAAACGTACGAAAATGGCTCGATGAATGGATTTCAAATAAAGATGAAGCATTCTTTTGGAATGGTATCCATATATTGCCCGAGAGATGGACAAAATGTGTAGAAAGCGAGGGCCAGTACTTTGAATAAATTATATTATACTTTTTTTTAAATTACTGTGTATATATTTAGAAATAAACGACATTTTAAACTTGCATACCTGGTATCTGCCTACATTTCGGCTTACATCGTAATCAACAGAACATATCTTACAAATCTTCAGGGCAATCATGAAGGTAAGAGAGGACCTGTTGCCACCCGGAGCAAATCTGCATGTCTGTTTTTTAATTTTATTAATTATATTTTAAATTTTATTTCCCATTCTCTATCATCAGCAAAGTGAGACATGAGGGTATTAGGATGAGTGGGGATGTCCGTAGTGTAGAGGAAGAAATGGATGGGTTCAAGCACACTGCCCGGTGTGCCCACTTTCAAAGGAAAGAAAGGTAAGATTTGAGGATTAAATAAAACTTCTACTTGGGAATATGAGCTGGAGTGGGAAAGTTTACACAATAAACCCTTATGCCATACTCTATCAAATGTTTGAGCTATGTCTAAGATTGCACCAGGACAGTATTCTTTTTCTCAAGGGAAGAGGAAATAAAATCAACAACATGAAACATCTATTTGACAGTAGAATGCTGAGATTGGAACCCAAACTGATGGTTTGGGACGATATTTTTGGAATTTATCTTAGGTATCATTAAAAAAAAAAAAAAAAAAAAAAAAAAAAAAAAATTCTCAAAAACCTTTGATAGTTAGGAAGGAGGCTGATTGGGCATTAACAGGTTTGCTAGATTCGGGGAACAGAATAATTTCAGACAGTTTCCAGAGGAGTGGAAAGAGTAGCTTGAAGAATGCAGTTATAAAGGTAGGACAGAAAACAATTGTTTTTTGGGGAAGAGTATAGTAGTATTAACCCAGTGATTAATTCATAGCCGGGCGCTTGGTGCTTAGTCAGACGGTTAATAATATACTTGACCACAGTGGTCACAGCCTTAATAGACGAAGAATGGTATGTCCATTACTACCTTAATCAGCAAGGACATTGATAAGGGTGTGTCCAGTGACCTCTGTGCTATTTAACAAATTATCAGAATCTGGTTGAGGAGTGAATGCTTGAGGTGATTACAATTATTTGTATGTATATATATATATAGACCAAAAAAATTGGTTGGAAAGGTAAGACTTAAGTATTAGGTATATGGGGCATTTGAATATGGATCTGAGGTTGCATAATAGACCCACATGCCATACTCAGTCAGCTGCTTTAGTAGTATTCAAGAATGCACCAGGACAGTATTCTGCTCCTTCGAGGGAAGAAGAGAAGAAATCAACAACGTTAAGCAGCTGATGGACTGTGGAATGCTGGGATCAAAAGCCATACTGATAATTAGTAAGAGCATTTAAAGAGTTAATGATTCATTTCATTCATTTAAAAAAAAGAAAAAGAAGGAGGAGTTTAGAGGAATACCAAAATTTATAATATTAATATCTTTGTATTTGAGTTACAAAACATTGGTAGAACATAATAGATGTAAAATTTAATTTTATAATATTTATGTCTTATAACATATTTATGAAAAATACTTATTAGGGAAGATATTTAGGAATATAACTATGATAGCTGTGGAATTACTTTTTAAACCAGTATTTAGATTACTTTCCTTTTATTCTCATTGCTCCTATAAGATACAAATCATACTTTTCTCCCTCCCATTACTGTTAATTGTGTATTAGTATGCATTATGTTATTAAATTGTAATCCACTATTAAATGTATGGCCATTTGTGTAGGTTTTTGCATTCAATTATTTTAAGTACTCTATAAATAAATATGCATTATATTTATTATATTTTCTTTTATAAATAACTAATATTCATGCACTTTGAAGTCCAAAAATACCTATTTATTATAAGCTCAAATATAATTGTTCAGTATTGCTTGGTACATTCAGTAATTTTCTAATAATAGAGAAGAATTTACTGTAGCTTAAACGGAACATGAGTTAGTAAAGTAATTAATAAAGGCATTGTTAATTTAAAAATATTTAGTATTTAATTCTAATTAATGTTAATCAATTTTTTCTGTTGTAATTTCTACACAAGCCCATATAAATGAATGAAGTAATCATGGTATAATACATAATGCGTTTAAAAAAAAATAGCAATATTAAGTCCATAGTGATTTAAAGTTCAAGTTTTAATTAATCTGAAACGATTCTTGCCTAGATGAAGCCAGCGTAGATTTAAGTGTTTTTAAATTTTACTTTATGAGAACATGGAAAGCATTTAATTTAATATGATATCTACAAATAAATAAACAGGTTCTGGAAATAGGTTAATCAACTACGAAAGCAATTAGTTAATAAAGAAAATAGTCAAAGGTTCAAATATTTTCATTCCCATGTAATATCATATATGAGAACGTCAATTGAAATATTAAGTTGATACTCGTTTTTTTCTTTATATTAGTGGATAACCTTAAAAATTTCTTATATATACTCCAAGTGATTTTGCCAAGATTTGTTCTTTTTTTGAAGTCATTTCTTTATTATGTTTTAATAATATAATAGTTTATTTATTTCTTAGTTGATGAAACATGCTTCATAATAAGTAAATCAATACTTTAATTAAAACATACAGGATAAAATAAAACTTTTAAAATTGTAAAAATCAAAATCTATTGACTTTTTCAATATTATAAATATATTTATAAGAATTCATCAAAAATCTGTTCTAGAAACTCACTGATATTCTTATAGAAATAAAAGAATACAAATAAATAGTTACAAGGTAATAAGAAATATATCGTATAGTAATAAATATTAGAGTTTATCATTGATACTTAGATTTTCCTAGTATTTAAATTGTGTTCTTTTTCACCACTGATAATTTGGATTTCTTAGCTTTTAAATTGGAGAATTCTCTTTCACGGTTTCGAACTAAGATAGTCTGTTTTGATTTGATGGGTACTATTTCAAACAAAATACCTCTAGTTGTAAAATTCTAAAGTAGACCTATTTCTTCATAGTTTGAATTTTTGTGTCCATAATGCTCATAATAGTAGAAGATAAACATCATGATACCTTAGTCTTTTATTTTTACACAATTTAATCTTAAAATTTAAAACTGAAGAATTTTTATTATTCAAAATCAATAGTGAATTTCTATAGGAGATTCTTTTTAAATTAATGGAAACCTATTGTTTGTGAAATAAATTAATGAACTTTTCTGGCTTTATAAATTGAATAAATGTTTGCATTAAGTGCTCAACAATAAAAACATTTTTACTTTTCATTAGGTCTTTCTAAGTGGCTTTCCAATCATGTTTTATATAAAACTGCTTTCAAAATTATAAGTGACATTTTTAAAAAGGTTTTATTACTGATATAGAATATGAAAATTTTATGTGGATATGGAGGGAATCACTTTTTTTATCCAATCACTTTGTTAGCCCATTTCTGCAGTTGAAGAAGTGAAGGGTCTGGTGCTCCCAATTCCTCTNCCTAAAGGAGATCATTAGCATTATCTTTCAATATTTTTTAAATGTTAAATTATGAAACAAATTTCTAAAATTCTATAAGTTAGTTAAATTATCTAAAAATAACATATCACACAATAAATTAATTTGCCACCTTATTGCTTTCTTTATTTTTATATATATAAAAAAATTTGTTTTGCTTCTTCTTAACATTTATTTAAATAGAATAGAATACAAATATGAAACACTCCAATCAGGGCCCAGTGACCTCCCACTCAAGCCATAAATGTTGGCCACTGGCAACTATTGCATTGATCTTTGTTTAATTTTTCCAGCTAACTTAAAACTCTGAAAATGCTAAATCACAGCATATCTTTAAGTCTGTGATACATAAAAGACATCAGGCAATGTGGAGTTTGCTTATTAATAAAAAAATTATGGGTCTGTTTACCAACAATGAAAGATATGTAATTTGCTGTATAACTAGGATTGACATTTGTTAGTTAATCTTTATATGACCAATACAAAGTTTCATAAAATACTTTTTAGCAAGTTCCAGACATTTATGCTAAATTTATATATTTGACTTGTTAGAAATTTAAGCAATATTATTCTTTTCATTAATTTAAGTATTTAATTTGAAAAGCCCATTTTCTTTTTATGTGATAAAAATAGTTTTAATTTTGATTATAAATATTTCTAATATTTTATTGATGAATTTAAAATTTATGCATATTTATTGAAAATGAAGTTGAAAAATTTTAAGAATTCAAAAACTAGTAGAAAACCAAACAGAACTGGTATTGGTAAGGAGTAGATTAATAATCAATTAAAGAATTTTTAAAAAGTCTGATTTGACAAATAATACAACAGAAAACTATTATTTACACCATTATAGAATAGTGTTGTAGAAAAATTAAATAAAGAAAAAAAAATTATGAAGCTTGATTTACCTAAAATAAATAAGAGGGGGTGGGGTGAAGTAGCTACTGCAAATGATTTAAAAAATAAGTTCCCTGTAGGGTCTCATTTAGTATTGTGATACACAGATTTAGCTGACCAGAAACCTTGCTTTCCTTATTTAAAAGTATGCAAATCTTGAACACTGTTCTTAATAATAATATTGATATTATAAGGGAAAATTTAAGTATATAATAATATAAATCAGTCCTGCTATAAACTATAGAGAACCAAGGAGAAATATGGATTGTGGACTATACTTATTTACAACATACATCACACTGGGAGGAGAAGGTTTGTGGTCACGACAGCATTATGGTCTGATTTTACGATTAGTGCTGGGAGTTCTCAGGTGCACACTAGGAATCCTCTTTTCCTTTGGTTCAAGAGTCTTCTTCCATAACCACCCATCTTATATATCTTAAAAGTATATGTATTGTAAGAGTATTTAATTTTATAAAACTGATAAATTATTTTTACACAATAATGTAAATGCTTTTTGTAATGCATTAACATAATGTCAAAGTTAAAGTGATATTTACACAATTATTTTTAAATAATAACTTACTAATAGTGCATAATCATAGTGAAAATAATTGTATTATTAAACTTTTATTTATTTATTACATTCTGTAATAACAGATCAAAGTAATTTGATCACAATGAAGTAAAAATGACATTAATTTCAATCACATAAGGAGAGAAGGTGACCAATGACACCTCTCTCAAGGAAAGAATTATAATACAACAGAAAACTACAAATACATTATTTCCTCTCTGTTTGTGTTGTGAGGCTTCCATAACCATCACAGCACTAATTTACAACATAAACAATTAATATATGAAGTTATAATAAATAAATAATTTATCCTTCACATAATTTTCAGTCAGAAATGAGAATATTTCTTTACTATGAACTTATTTGTATTTTATATTTATTTATTTATTCATTAANTTTATATTTATTTATTTATTCATTAATATTTTTGATTTCATATTATAGTATAATAAATATTGAATTTCATATTAAGTTCATTATATTTGGTTAAAAATTGTAAATAACAGAAAGATTATGCACCATTTTAAAGTAATAAAACATTACCACAGCTGGAAGAAAACATGATGGAGACAATCAGCTATAAGGCCAAAGTTCAGTAAAATTGTCTCTAGAATTTGATTTATAAAAATAAATGGCAGAAAGAGATGCCTCTGCATGTTTGTGATTTAACTTTGTCTTAGATAAACTAGTGAGATGCCATATAACTAAAACAAAAATGACAATCCTCAACAGACTTGTTCAGCTACCAGTTTTCTGATGTCAGAGACTTGCACTAAGGGTGCCAGAGATTGAGCCTAATGGAAGCCACTCTTATCATGTACTTCAGAAAATAGATATAAGACAATACTTGAGAGGAGGCCAGTGAGATGAGGATGTATCAAAATGATTCTTAGAAATAGGTCAATTCATCTATTGTATATACCGCTTAAAGTAATTTGGAGGACAGTCTAAGCCTGAAACTATAAGTTCAAATCTCTCCCTGACTATGCTTTTATCATTTTATCGATAAATAAAAGCCTACCTAGCAACAAGATTGTTTGGAAAAGAGTAGTTATTTTTAAATAGTTCCTTTCCCATGGCTTTAAGTAATAGAATAGGAGATTGTAAATAAAACTAGTACTTTTATATATATAAAACTCTTGTTATATGAATATGATTGGAAGTGAAAAAAGCCAGAGACTGATGGCGGCCAACAGATTTGGCTAAGGAAGCATCTCATTAGACCAATAATTTCTTTCTTGATGGACTAAGTACTAAATTAACAATACTCCTTCTCAGTCCTTTCCTTACCTATAGACTTGGAACAGTGGTAAGAGTGAATAAGAGGAATAAATCCTTATCTCCCAAAGTCAATTATTTAGGATTGAGCTTATAAAACAAGAAGGTACATAAAGATGGCACAAAATGTGCACTCCCTGAAGAAGCAAATGTAACATTTCAAGTGATCCAAAGATGTACTGTCAACCATTACAAAGAATCTTGGAATATCTATTACAGGGGAAGCAAAATCACTTCAGTAGCAGAGGAAGACCTTTCACTGGTTGATATAATGCTTAGTCAAATATGCTCTGACCTTACCTTGTAAAAGGCTCATTTAAGAGCCTTAACCATGGTCCACATCAGTTTGTAATATCATGCTAGAACTACATCTAGTAAAATGAATTTGCTCACCTTTCTGAACTTCTTCTTTAGATTCTTCCTCAGAGAGCATGGCTAGGATGTCTGCTGCTGCCTCTGTTCTTGGTTTGGCTCCTTTTGTTAGTTCATGAATTGTGTCAGCTAATCGATCTATGGATGTTTTTGCCTTTCCTGCTTCTCCTCTCTCTTGGTACTCCTTCTTCAAATTCTCTAGCTCCGAGGCAACATTTAATATTATGAGACTGTACCATATTAGATTAAAAGGTAAAAGACAAATAAATTGTTCAGGTATTCTTTTATTGGGGAAAAAATGCATATAAATAGCAAATAAATTATGCAACTGGAATAATAAAGCCTCTATATTACATATTGCTTAATTTTTAACTAGTGTAGTGACATCTAGATTTTCTGACACAAAGACTCTAACTTTGTTTTGAACCTCAGTGAGAACATACCAATTGTGAAGCTGTTTGGTGTTCTTTACATATTAAGATCACACCTTATCAAATGCTTTCAGTATCTTTCTGCACCAAGTCATTCAATGAGTCATTTTATCTTTCATTGGACTCTAGGGCACTCAAAGACAAAAAAAAAGTTTCTTTAACCTTAAATGGTCTCTTAATAAGTCATTAAATTTATTTTGCATACGAATTTAAAAACTTATTAAGATCAGAATGGCTTAGAGTAAAAATGTAGTGAAAATTACAATATGAATTTACATTTTATTCCAAAGGAGATATTAATATGCTCTGGATGACTAAGTTTTCAATTGCACTACTTGAAATTGTAAGTTTCATGGTTTGTAAAGTACGTAAACAAATTGACAGGTAATTCAGGTTGCAAAAATAATATGAACCACCAATAACTACTTCCTTTGTCAAAGGTGGGTAAAATAATTGAGAAGTTGGTCAGTAACCCCCACAGATACACATATATATTTTCTCAATGCTTTCGAGGTTAATGCCTCATCCTCAGAGCACTGAGGATGAGGCATTAGCCTTGAAAGCACTCTACGTTAAGAAAAAATATATGTCTGAACTGTTGAGGTAACTGAGCCACTTCTAAATTATTTCACCCACCTTTAATTTAGAACGTCCACCAGCCAGCTATAAAGAAAATATTTCAAGAAAAAAAAATTTCTCTTATCTCCACACAATTTTTTTTTACAGAAAAACTTTTTAGCTTACCCCTTAACTACAAAGAATAACATAACCAACTTATCTGCCACTGATTAAGATAGAATATCATAAAATTTAAAAATAACTAACTTCAATTCATTTCCATTCACATTAGTAAATTTTACATGTAATTTTTCATTTCAATATGTTGTAAACATTTTTTTAAATTACATATTAATGTAATATAAATTAAAAGCATAGACACTCTATATTGAAAGAACTTAGCATTTTACTTTGTGTTTACCAACTTTTACTAAATGGGTGTGGAGCACCATTAATTATTTTATTTATAATTTTATTATCATATCTGTTCTGTAGAGCAAGGTATTCTGTCAGCCAGGTTTATTTACAAAAAATAAATGAAAAAAAAAATACATTATAGAAGGAAATTAAGTTCAAGTAAATAAAATGTGTTTTTGGTACTGAGGACTCTTCAGAAATATAATATCAAATGCGAGGTGTACAATTCTAGTTATGTTGGCCATAACAACCTCTAGAATTATACGTCTAGTTATGTTGGCTAACAAACTCTTTAATTTTCAACCTTCGGTAATTAAAATTAAAGAGTAGATACTGAGAACTTATTATAAAGGCTGGAGAATTTTTCATCTTGAAAGGGCAGCTTCTCCATAAGCCTAACTAGTGAAAAATAATGGTTCAACATGATACTATTGAAATAAAATTAAAATAGTTGGATAATCACAATCTTAATGCCAATATGAATCTTGCAGAGGATTGAGTGCTATCATGTATCTCCTTCCCCAATTTGGCCTATCTCTTGACAAAATAACGTAACATTGTCAGTGACAGGTAAGAGATGATATTGAATTTCATAATTTCATATTTATATATGTTATAATATTAACATGTTTATTTTAAACATTTAATATTATTTTTAATAACTTAAAATATTTTATTNATTAATTAATTTTATTGAATAAAATAGCACTTAAATAATGGTGATTATATGTCATATTGGCTTTAGAGCCTATATCTCTCCCTTCTAGAGATAGAAGCTGTGACTTTTGATAGGCTAAGACCAAATAAATATGAAGTAAGTGTGAAGGAAACTAGGTTCTTTCATCACTTAATTAATGGCTTTTTAAATGAAATTTGAGTTTTTTTACTTTTGTAATGTTTTACGAATTTCTTAATAAAAATTATTTCCAATTTAATAATTCATAGGTATGATATTAATGATTTATGAAAAATATAAGAAATAGTAAAGAGGTGCATGAAAAAAAAATGTCCATTTTTTAACCAAATATATGTATTATTATATCATTGATATAAAATACAATTAATACTCAAAGTAGAGTCCAATGTTATCTACCATGATTAGCCATCTGCTAGCCAACTGCTCGATCCCACACTGATACCATTTCCTGGGAATGAACTAACTCTTGGACCTCAATTTCTATTTCTGCTAAATTATCAAATCCTTGAAGAAAATGGGCTATGGATTGAAAAAAGGAGTAATCTGATGGTGCTGATATTAATAAAATAAAATTAATACTCAAAGTGTAGTCCATTGTTATCTACCGTCATTAGCCATCTGCAAGCCAGTTTCTTGTTCCCATGCTGACAAAATTCCTAGGGATGACTGTCAATGGACTCTTGGATCACAATTTCAACATCTAAAGAATTATTAAATTTTTTTCCTTGTATAAAATGGACCATGGATTTAAAAAATAGTAATCTGATTGTGAGAGGTCTGGACTATGGTGGATGAGGCAGGAGTTCGAACCCATGAAGTTCTTTGAACTATTCTTTAGATGTTTAAAGAAGCTGAATAGGAGGTGAATAAAATCAAATTTAGTGTGCATGAGGGCAAGCATTATCTTGTTGTAATAAAACTTCTTTTCAATTGATCAAAGCAGGAAAAGGCTCAAACAACTTTGCTTACAATCTTTTAAGTTGTACGTAGTAGATTTCCGGATTCATAGAACATCTATCAGAAATGAATTCATGATGAATAACAACTCAAAATTCCAAAAAACACAAAGCATGAATTTTTTTATAGTATACAGTATAGGCAAACTTCTAGATCTACCCTTCTCTTACAGATTTCTTAGGGCATTGTCATGGGTCTTCTTTCAGATAAATGAAAAACTGAGGCTTTTTTTTTTTTGGAAGTTAAAAGGCATTTAACAAGCGTAGAGAATGCTCTGAAGGGATTACTAAGTATTGGTAAGTTTTAAATAGGATTAAAATATTAACAGACTTTTGAAACCTTGAATTTGATAAAACAGTCATTTTTTTAATACATCTCTTTACTTTTAAAATAGTTATTTTAAGTTTTTCTAATTCCTTTTTTTTCTTTTCTTAAATCCTTGTTATGTTTTCGTCTTCCTTCTTATATTGTTCTTCATTGCTGAATAGCTGAAATTGAGAAGCTTTAGTGTACAGTATAGTGTTTTCTAGACTTATGTTTTTGATTTTATATTATTAAAATTTATGAAGTAAAACATTTTTTATATACATTGTTAAAGTCAATGATTGAAGACTTTCACTGAGAAATCTGTTTTTTTCATTTGAACTTTTGACTGAAGATAGAATTTTTTAAAGAAAATTTTTTAAATTTATCATTCATTTTGAAAATTCCTTTTTATATATTTTCTATTTTATTTTTATTTTTGTTTTATTAATGCAAACAAAGCAAAAGAAAAATATTCAAGAGACAAAAGACTGTCAGGAAAGAGCTGCATTAACTAATCAATTTCTAAGCATTCATTAAATATTGCGATAAACAATAATAAATGACTAATTTGGTCTTAAAATCTCAAAAGGTCTATAAACAAAAATGTAATTATATTCTGCTCTAGGTCGGAGGCGAGAACTTCCTATAATCTCATTCACATCTTTAATAACTTGCTATTTTTTAATAAAATAATAAAACTTTTCATAACACTAATATTGGGATCAACATGAATAGCTTGATCTTCACGAGGAAAATATAACATCAAACTGTGTCATAAACAGAGGAACTCAATAATTGAATCTTTACTATTTAATAGTAACTTTTGTACTTAAGAAAGCTCCATGAGTCAATGTAAAAGTTACCTACTAGATGCAATAGTGTGGCTGCGTCCATCACCTGAGGATCATCTGCGAGGACGGGTTCAGAATCTGATATCTCTTCTCCTCCTAAGAAGAGATCTACTGGCAGCAATCGCTCTCTTACTGATTTATATTTCTTAACTGGAAAAACAAAACAAAAAAAAAAAAATGAAGAATTTGTTCACGGTTCATTCAAGATAAATGTGATACAAGTATTTTCATTGCCTTGTGAATGAAATTTTTAATAATATTAAAATAGTAATAATACTAAAATAAATATTAAAAAGTAATATTGTTACTTTAATAACTAATTTTAATAAATTAATTGTCCATGAATTAAAAATGTGAATACCTGTACTGTTTAATTTTAATGGTATACCTACTCTCTATGTTGTTTCATAAATCATTGTCCTGATTTACAAGTTATAACTCAATTATAATGATATAAAAAAAATCTTTGATCTCAAGATATTGCAAAGCGATAGAATTATCTATAAATGGAAAGAAATTTCTTAAAATGATCGAAACCAAAAGCCGTGATGATCTAAAGGCCTTATTTCCTGAAGGAAGAAAATTGATCATCATATACAAGATGAAGAATCTGTATTGGTCAACAATACAAGAAGAAAAGTTAAGGAATTTTTAAACTACTGGTTAATCAAATTGTAGTATGTTGCTTTAAAAAGTTTGGTACTGCTCATAGTTGTGGCTAATTCATGTATTTGTGTCTATTTTTCTCTATTTTATATTTGTGCTGGTGTTTTGGCAAAGAAAATGTAGCCAAAGTAGAGAGATATACCATTACATAATTACTGCCTTGGTTTTATATAATTAGATGTTTTTGGTTTCAATATCAGATCAGAGTCATTAAGAGAGGGAGATTAAAATAAAATGCTGTTGGAAAGCTAAAAATGTTACCACAAAGAGTATGTTCTAAAGGTGGATTTATGGAATAAATTAACTTCATTGTTCTTTAATGCAGCCTTAAAAGTAGAAGTAAAATGGTTGGATTGAAGCAGAAGTAATTTGACCTATGCTATTGTGATTTATACTTTTCTAACTCTACTACCCTTTGCTCTTTAATTCAGTTAAGTCTAACGGTGGTTCAACAAATTATATTTTTTTTTTTAACACTTTTTAATGTCTTGAAACTAAAGAGAAAAAAAGAAGCATTTTTGGTAATTGATCTCCTTATTTGTGAGTTTGTGAATAATCGTTTGACTGAATAATTGTTTGTTTGAACAGATAAAAATAAAATTTGATAGGTTAATTTAGTCGTCTCCCTGAATGCCTATGCAAATGAAATCACATATTTTCCTATTACTTTATTGATGAATTGACAAAACTGTATAATAATAGTACTCAATGGTTTAATAATTAGTAATAAATGGTTTTATTAGTTATAAAAGAAAAATAATAATACTATACTGTATAGAAATTATTAAAAAAAAAAAAATAAGAAAAAAACCTCTACAAGGGATATGTCTGTCTTTAGGAGTCCAGCATTTCAGACATTCGACATTTGACNTCAAGCCCAATATTCAAGATTTTCTTTAATTGATTCTCTTAGATTTCCTTAAAAAAAAAAAAAAGAAGTTAAATAGTAGATACTAAGAGACATTAACTGTTTTAATGTTTAATG
The DNA here is from genome assembly GCA_000696205.2 of Oncopeltus fasciatus. Classification (NCBI taxonomy): domain Eukaryota; kingdom Metazoa; phylum Arthropoda; class Insecta; order Hemiptera; family Lygaeidae; genus Oncopeltus; species Oncopeltus fasciatus. The sequence continues at coordinate 159,454 of KZ808324.1, forward strand.
CCGTCATCTACGTACAACATTAAAACAGTTTTATTAGCATTTTATATCTTCACAAATAGACAAGTATCAGTGATGCTATATTAAATCATAATTTTAATTAAATTATTTTACTAGTTACAGTCAGTGTTGATAAGCCTCCAATTTAAAAAGCCTTACAATTTTACCCATTTCTTCCCATTTAGGAAATTCTTAAAACAGCAAAATTCTTTAAAACAGGGCCTTTTATTCTTTCAAAATGCCAAGCCATTTTTTTTCTAAACTCCTCAAGAATTAAATACTTACGAATAAAATGAAGGATAGTTTCATGCTAATTTAGATTATACACACTGCATTACTCTCAGGGCCCCAAGGTCTAAAATTTAAGTTCAATAATTCCTCCCTGGCCCGCAAAATATTGTTTACAAAATTTCTCTGACCATGTTAAATTTATTCCTTGATTAGATTTTAAAAAAATTTTCTCTAAGGTGATTTGTTAGTGTGTAAGTCTAAGCTAAAAAAAAAACCAACTAATTTTAATAAATAAAAAAAAAAAAAATATTACACATTTTCATGTTGTGCTTGACAGTTATTTTTAAATGAAATAAGATTTTAAGCCTCCAGTTCAAGATATTTATGCTATTTATGAATAATAAGAGTCCTTATTTGGAGTAAATTTGTGTATTTTTAATGCAATAAGGCATAGGTTATCATACGTATTTAATGATGTACCAAGTTTTCATAGAAGTGGCTTACATATTATAATTTTTATTGTAAAATTAAGATCTTCAATTATTATAGAAACTGTTAATAATAGCTTTTTAGTTTCAAATATGATTGAACTGCTACTAATTATTATTTTTTAAAGACAACTATAATAATTAATGATTATTTATTTTACTTAATATTGGTTATAGGGTAGTATCTGAGTTTATAGTTTTTTATTCAAGGATTTCTCTTTGTAATTTTTTTATGTGCCTTTGTTAATTTAAAATAAAGTTTTCTGCAACTCAATCACGAAAGTTCACTGTTTTAAATTAATCTCTTAAATTGACCCATATAAATTTAATAAATCAACAATAAGTATAAAATACCTGTGTGTCTGCCAGTTGGAAGGGCTTGAGAGAAGCAGTAAAGGAGGACAGTAGCTAGAAGGAGTTGTGTGGACATGTCAATGCAGAGTCCAGTGTACTGAGCCAGTCTCAGCACCTTCTCCCCTATTCTGGCCAGAATTCAGCTATCATACATAAACATATCTCCCAATCTTTTATTGGAAAGTCCAGTAAACTGTAGGATGACCAAATAAAGAAGAGAAAAATTGTATATTTCTAGATTAAAGTTATAAATTAAATTTTATATTTTGATGTTATGATAAATTTATTACTTTTGACAATTCCCCAATTTTGAAATTTCCTTAAATCTTTTTATTTGTCATCAATAATGCAGAATAAAAATATTGAAATTTTTACATTGATTTTGAATGTATTATTTACAAAATATTACAATTTATTAGAATATCTAGTTTCCATATAAGTCTGCTTTTTTGGCATAATATTTTTTTCTGGAATTTAATATTAAAATATATTTATAGAAGAAAACAACACTGTTAAGATTAATGTGAATAATACTTTTATAATGCTCTTTACTAAATATGTATTTTCATACTGGTGTTCTTTACTATATATATTCAAAATCTATAAACTACAATTCTTATTACAGAAGTAAGTCTTGTTGAAATTTAGATTACTTATTATTTTATTATTTAGATTACTTCCTTCTTTAATTATGACACAAGTTATTTTTTCATCTCTGTGTGAATAAAAAAATTATTCAAGTCTAATAAGCATTGTTCATATATTTCTAACTAAAACCAAATAATTGATATAACATAACATTGCTCAAAATTATTAATAATATTTTTCTTGTTATCTTTTAGCAAATTTAAATAAAAGTAAAACATATTGTTTTAAATTTGGAGAAGTCAAAATTTCAATTTTATTTAAAAAAAAATTAAGGGTGAAATTTTTACTACATGTGAAAGCAATCTTGCTCTGGCGGTCATCAGGAGATCTAACTATTCTAAGACTTATGACAAACTCATATTATCCCTTTATATTTATTCAATTTTTTCCTCTTTTATCAAATTTTTATTTATTTTTGTTTTTAAGTTGTGTGTGTGCTGTTTCCATGGCTTGTAGATAGAAAAGCCCCAAGCCTAAAAAGGTTGAAAAACGATTTCCCGAAAAAAAAAAAAAAAAAAAAAATGGATGAGCTTAACAATGAATGTGAAGGTAACCTCAACAATGCCTTCCCAAAATAATTTATGGACAGACATGCAAAGTTACCAGGCACTAAGAAAAGTATGTGATGTGATAATCATTTAATACTCTTCGAAGTATTTCATGATTCACAACTATAACAATTAATAAAAATTAAATATTTAAATGAATATTTTGTAAAGACAAAATACATAAAGTGCTACTCTAATGAACATGATGAACGTAATGTTCATGTGATCCTTTTTGTGCTAATTGTAACCAAAACAATTCCCCACTTTCTTGAGACTTCTTACCTAGATTTAAGGAGAAATATATTTAAAAAGTCCATATTAAAGATATAAGTAAATAAGAGTAAGTGGTGTAATTTTTAATTTAATTTAATTTATAAGCCAAAGAGAACAATGAGTGTAAAAGGCTGGCTAGGAAAAAATACTTTTTAAAAAATGCCTATGACATATCTTTTATTAAAGAAAGCCTATTAAAAATTAATTGAAGAATGTAATTTTGAGAGTTGGGTGGGCCCTCATATTTTATAAAAAAAACCAAATTCTATTTCAGACTTTGTAATATCTTTATTGCTATTAGCGTTACAAAAACTTTATTGGGCATAAAAAGTGTAAAAATTAATTTTTTAATGATTATTTTATTTAAAATATTTACAAAAAATGCTTATTAAGAAAGAAATTTACATATGTAACTATGACGGGTGAGCGCTTCTTCCACTCTTCTTTCCTAGCCAGTCTAAAGCAAGGCTTAGTGGTAATACCTTTTACACTCATAGTTCTCTCTGTCTCATAAATTAAATAAGTTAAAAAAAAAATCCCCATTTACTCATATTTAGATCCATCTTTAATATGGACTTTTAAGGATCTTTTTAAATTATATCTCCTTAAGCCAGGAAATGATGATAATTAAAACTGGTACAAAAATTATGAAAGGAAAAATATGGTTTGACAAACAATGCTGGAAATCAAATGATCTGTTAAGCGCCTTTACTTAAACAAACTTTATATTAATTAAATATAAAAAACCTCCGACAGTTTTGGCTAAGAATAGGGATTAATGTATGTTACGACTACTTGACACTTTATATTCATATTCTTCCTCAACAGTACCTATAGAGACTGACTCAATGTTGGTCATTCATACTTAGGCTCGCAGATAACTATGGAAGAACTTCAGATATGCATAGCAAAATAAAAATCATTACGTCTTGACAGACTTCCTTATGAAATATTTAGAAACTTTAACCGAGAATGGATCCATTATTTCATGAATATGTTAAATTTCATTCTAGAGATCGGGAAAGTTCCATCAGTATGGTAAAAAGGAGCTCTGATTATGCTTTTTAAACGTGGCGACAGAAATTAACTAGCTAACTCTCGAGGAATCGCTCTATTTAATGCATGCTCAAAATAATTTTTGTCAATTTTAGCAGAAAGAATAAGGCTATTTTCAGAACAGTTAACTCTATCAAAAGTAGCAGTCTGGATTTCAAAAGAGAATATATTGTTCTTACAATTTGTTCTGACTTTACTTTCTAATTATATTGCTTATGAAGGTAAAAGCAAGATTTATAAGTAATATTTATTGATCTTCACAAAGCCTTTGATTCAATAGACCATGATATTTTATGGAGGATACTTGCTGAAAAGATCCAGCATGCAGAGAATGCATTATTTTATTCTAAAATAAATTCTGAAGTTATTACTAGCTAAATTCTCATTAAAAAAGGAGTTCTGCAATGTGTATCTCTTTCTCCTAATCTTTTTATTTTATACATTAGTGATATGATGGATTTATTTAGAGCAACTGGTCATAAAGGGCTACAAATAGAAAACAGCAGTTACTTGATGGGAATGCTCTTCGCTAATGATTTTATTATTTTAAGAAATAGCAAAAATGAAACAAAAATAACATTTCCTCGAGGCTGATGAGTTAACAGTCTATAACAATATGACTGGGGAAAGAGAAAGAAAAAATAAAGAAAAACAACAAACAGTGAGCTAATATTAGGTTTAGGAAAAAAAATGCTATGTAAAGTACCCACTTAAAGAAAACACCAAATCACACTTTACTCACACTAATTCCATTATTTTACATACATATCACAAGCACATAAAATTAATTCAATCAATCATAAGCAAAATTCTTAGTTAGGAAGATTCAGTTTGGATGGATAGAAGATGCTGAAAAAGGAGGGATTTGAAAATGAAAAGAGAAGGAGCACGTCGAATATTTTAGGATAGGGAGTTCCAAAGGCTAGCTGCCCGAGCTAGAAAAGTGCGGCTAAATGAAGCAGTTCTATGAGAGGGAGTGTAAAAATCAGAGATAAGGGATCTAGTGTGGCGTGAACGGACTGAGGAGGTGAAGGTAAGGAGTTCATAAATGTAAGAAGGAGACTGTGTGGAGACAGTATTATAAAGGAAGGAACCAAGGAAGTAAAGTCTGCAGTAGGAAGGAAACAACCACTTTAAATCTGTATACAGACTGATTACCCGGGAATTGTTGGAGAGACGCAAAACAACGCCGTGATATTTGGGTAATGTGAAGCTTCCATGAGAGGTTCTGGTCAAAGGTTACACCGAGGTTTCTAACGGTAGGAAGGGTGCTTAATTGGGGAACGGAACCTAATACAATTGCCTTTGACTTTGCCGCATTAAACATAATCTGTTTTGAACAGCCCAGCTATTGATTTTGTCGAGCTCGCTTTGAATCAAATTCACAGCCGAGCTCAGTTTCGAAGGGGGAAAGGAAAGATAAAGTTGGAAATCGTCGGCATAAAGATGGTAAGAACAATACTGGTTAGCGGCTGGGATGTCATTAATGAAGGAACAGAAAAGGGTAGAGGGCAGATTAAAGCCCTGAAGGACTCCTGCAGGACTAGGAAGGGAAGATAAGATAGGTTTTTCTGGAATGGAAACAACTTGAGAGCGTTGGGACAAGAAAGAATGAAACCAAAGGAGCGTACTGTTGGAGAAGGATAGCTTTTCAAGTTTGGATACGAGTATGGAGTGATCGACTGTATCAAAAGCTTTTGAGAAGTCCAATGAGATGAGGATTGGGACTTTTTTCATCGCACGCTGAATTTCAGTAGTGATCTTCACTAGAGCGGACTGAGTGAAAAATCCAGGTCGTAAGCCAGACTGTAAAGGATCGATGAGCTGGTTTTTTTTCTAGGAACTGCGACATTTGGATTTGAGTTAGTTTCTCAAGTGGTTTGGAGAGATTAGAGAGTATGGATATTGGCCAGAAATCATTGAGCGAAGAAGGAGTTGGGATTTTACTTAGAGGCTTAACAATGGCTGTTTTCCATGCTTTAGGGAAGACTGAATTTTGTAATGAAAAATTGTAGACGTGGACGAGTACTGGAAGTACATAATTTTATAAAATGCATTGGGAGACCATCCTGTTCTACTGCCTTCGTTCGAATTTTCATAATGGTTTCTAATATGTCGGAGGAGGTAATATAAGAAAAATTAAAGTTTTCGTCACTGAAGGTATAGGTAATTGATAATGCAAAGGTAAGGAAGAGACTGAAGAAAATGAGCATTGAACAAGTCCTACTTAGACTTAGAATCTGGAGTAGAGGACAAAGCATCGTGAAAAAAGTACTCTTGGCTTTCTTTATTGCTGATTGAGCCTGATTTCGGAGCTCCTGGTACGTTAATAAGTCATCTGGGTGCCTCGTGCGTCGAGCACGCCTTCTGGCAGCCTCTCGACGCCTTCTTAGCCTGCGAATCTCTTCACTCGGAGCGGGTGGCCGATGTATGAGGGCGGTTTTAATAGGAGCATGCTTATTGAGAATGGTGAGAAGATTTTTCGTGAGGAAATCGACCATGGTATTAATGGAAGCCCCTAAAAACACTGGATCCCAATCAACTGCTTCCAGGTCATCCTGAATGGTCTCAAATGTAAGATGCTCAGTTTTTCGGAAGGATACATATTTCGGAGCGAATATTGAGGTAGTTAAGTTATAGGACAGCTGAATCATATCCTGATTGGATAAGAAGCTTAAAAGTTGTTGGGATGAAGAAGTAAGATTTTCAGAGGAATCGATGACAAAAATGTCCAGCCAAGTGTTGGAGAATTGCGAGTGATGTGTAGAGGAAAAAAGAAAAGCGAATACGTTAAGGGAAAAAACAAATTTTCGAAATATATCTTGTCTTAGGAGTTTGAATTGGAACTAAAATCGCCACAAATAATGATGTTTGAGAAGAAGGGAACAATATTTTGCAATGAGGTCTCAAAGGAGAGGTCTAAGGGGGTTTGGGGAGGGCAATAAACCGCCACGTACAGGATATGTTGAGAATCAATACAAATGCATGTAAAAAGGAATTCAATATGGGGATTAATTGAGGCGGGGGAGCATTCAAGGATCCGGGCTCGCATACTCTCATGAACATAAAGGCCAACGCCCCCACCAATGCGATCCTCTCGATCATGACGCAGGAACGAGTAGTTAGGTAGGCTTATCACTGAGAAAGGGATATCGGGTTTTATCCAGGTTTCTAGTAAAGCTATTATGTGGTAAAAATTATAAGTGAAGTGGAACTCATCAAAGTGTGCAGGAACGGACTGGGCGTTAACGCGTTAACTTGATACGTTGTTAGGGCAATAGTCATGTAAGGGGATACGATAGGGTAAAAGTAAAAGCACTATAATAGTTATGAGCATACACAGAGTAATATGGAATTGTGGTAAAAAGAGAAAAAGAAAGAAAATATACTAAAAAATGAAAGCCTCAGAAATTTGAAAGTGAGTTAAAGAAAAAATTTACATAATGCAACACAAATAATAAAAATATAATATCACAGAAAAATAATTCATTTAGTGAAAAGTGTGTACAATTGTGAAAAGATTCGTCCGGGCAAGCCTGTGGTATAGTGAAGGTCTCAAAGTTNGAATCAGAATGGTTATAAATAATAAAAATATAATTTAAAGAAAAAATTCATATAAAAAAGATGCACAATGGTGGAAAAGTCCGTCCGGGCCAGCCTATAGGAGAGCAAAGGTCACATCCGAATATTTCCAGATCCTCAGGGACGTTGAATATAACGACTGGACAGCCGTCATCTCTTCGACAGAGGACTCTTCCTCCACCAAACCTGACATACTTCAATTTTCCTGCCGCTCTCTTTTGTCTGGCAAGGTAGTAGATACACTTGTTCATGCTACTCATTTCTTCGCTTACGTAAATAGCGAGGCTGTCACTTTCTTCCCAGCCTATGTGTGCCTCGTCGAGAAATCCCGCTTGACCTTTCTCAGCCTCACAAATTCGTCTCTCACTGACTGGCGAACAAACTGTCAATGATAACAGGAGGTCGAGGATCGTCGTGTCTCGGCCTGTTCCTGCGACTTAAGTGGTCAGTACTACTTGACACCTGAGCTTCCAAAGAAAGTTTTATCTCATCGATATAGCTCTTATGTGTATCGAAAATAGACTTTATTTCAGAAATTTCGCTTTTGAAAAGCTTGAGGACCTCGAGTATGGCTGTAATGTGGAGGTCCCTTTTTAGCGAGGTACTCTGTTTCACAGGACTTGCGGGCCTCTCACCTGGAGGTATAGCCTTCCTGGCTTTCTCACACTTGGTGCAAAACTAGCTCTTCCTTCAGAAACTTCCAACTATCTACGTCTGATTCCTCTAAGTTGCAGCATCGCTCATGATAGAGTGCCTTGCACCCTAAACATGCGAGAGAAAATTTGTCCTCGCGACCAAATGTATTTTTGCAAATTGGGCACTGCGGCATGACTATGACAGATGTGACAAGCGAATATAAATATAAATAAAGTCGCCTGTAGGGCGATGGTGGGGGAAGAGGGCTTATGAAGATAGTGAGGTAGCGGAAGATAAGCTAATACCTGTTGGCTCAGCAGAATTGATAAGCACAGTATATTTTCTCAGCACAGCTATTTCCCCGGTGCCGTTATCTCACAGAATACACTCCCTTGCACGAAAAATTATTAAATGCTTGTATGTTACTTCTATGACTTAAAGTTGAAGATATTGTTTTTTTGGCTGCCATAGTAGATTAGGTTATTGGTTTAAAAAAAAAAAAAAATTGTAAATCTACTTTATAACTATGCTAAAAGGTAAAAAGTTTGATGGGGCACCTTTGTTTACGCTATCTCTCGCAATTTTAAGATTGTTTAATTTACTATACGTATAATAAAAAGCCTTGGCATATCAATTTGTATTTAATGAAGCTAGTAAACAGATAATAAAAGCTTGATACTTTGAACACTATTTTATATAACATTACTACGATACACAAACCTTTAATAAAGTCTTGTTAAATTTTTTTAGATTTCATAAGTGTTAAGGGCGCCATGGTAGCTCTTGGGATCCGTTTGTGTCTTGCAATTCTGGCACTGTGGGTTTAAATCGTGCCTTATGACTGGAACATTGTAAAATATGTTGAGCAATATGTTAAAAATTTAAAATGCTTTTATGTTACTTCTTTGACTTAAAGTTAAAGATATTGATTTTTGGCCGCCAGAGTAGATCAGGGGATTCGTTCGGGTCTCGTAATCCTGACGCTGTGGGTTCAAATCCTGCCCGGGGCCGTAGACGTTTAGAATGCGATGGCAACCTGTAGATAGTCCTTCCCTCTATGACCCTAACTGGTTGAAAGGTAGGCTAACACTAATAAATAAAAAAAGAAGATATTGTTTATTGTTCATAATTAATAAAGATGCAGAGTAATAAAAGTAAAAGACCAACTGATTTGCTTGAGTTATTTTTTAAACAATATTTCGCATTAAGCACTGATATATGCATTAGAGCTCTCAGTATTGCTAAATTAATTCAGCTAAGTATATGCTAGAAGTGATGCTAGATGTAATCAACTGTTCCTTTGATAACCATTTCTAGACTGACACAGGTTCCTCCTCCGACATCGCCTTCAGGAAGTTGAAGTAGGTAAATGAAGTTTGAAGGATCTGTAAATAATAAGCCTAAGTTAATTCTGAAGGAAAAATTGGCGTTGGATTGGTTTCAATCCAAAAAATCTTTATGTAGGGGCACGCCCCCTGGACTCTGAGCCCCCATAGTACCGGCCGGAATCACTACTGCGGATCTAAGGACCCCTCAAAGGTGACGCCCCCACTATCCATCCCCATAAAAGAAAATTTAATTTACAAGTTGTAGAGAACAATGAATGTAAAATTATGAACACTAATGTTTTTTCAATTCGGGTCAGGAAGGTAGAATGGGAGTAGCACTCACTCTTAGTTGTTAATTACGTAAATGCCCTCCTTAAATTTATTTATTTTTTAATAATTTTGCATAACATAATCGCTAGAAAATTACTTTACACCAACCAAGTTATTTAAATTTTCTCGTAACTCAAACAACAACAAATATATCATTTAATTTCGGTCTCCCCCTTAACCCTCCAATTTTTAGCCCATCAGTCTAAGATTATGAACATCTAAAGCTCTTAATATTTTATTATTGCTTAGAAGATCTCTGGAAATACTACTTTTTGCCATAATTAAAAAAAAAAAACCAAAAAAAAAAACTTACTTTACTTCCTTGGCAATATTTTCGGTAGAAAGGGGATGAAAAATATTACCTGTCTCTTACTCCTATATCTTTCCATTAATAAGTTAAAAAAGCGAAATTTGACTTCCAAATAGCAGATTTTTAAATGACCTCTATTTTTTAAGTTATCGAACTGCAGGTTCCGGTTTGTTTTATAACATTTTTTAAGCTCCTTAAAACTGTGTATGTGAAATTAGGGGTCATTTGTAAACCCCATACTTTTGGTAGATGATTTTAGTTGGGGTTCGGTCAAGGTAGATCCAAAAAAACAAAAAAACAAAAAAAAAAACCCAAATTTAAACAATGAATTTTTTTAATAAAGGATTATCTGCCAACGTTTCGGCTTACATTGTAAGCCATCTTCAGGGCTGCCTATCATGAAGATGAGAGAGGACGTCCTGTCCCAAAGTTCACATTTCCATGACTGAAAATGTGTCCTCAGTCGTGGAAATGTGAACTTAGGGACAGGACGTCCTCTCTCATCTTCATGATAGCCCTGAAGATGGCTTAAAATGTAAGCCGAAACGTTGGCTAATAATAATCCTTTATTAAAAAATACATTCTTTAAATTTGGGTTTTTTGGATCTACCTTGACCGAACCCCAACTAAAATCATCTAATAATAATATCTAAGGTCAACAAACTCTCCTTTTGCCCATACTTTTGGATGCGCATGCGTCGCTTATGCATTCCGTTGCGTTCAGTAACCTCAGAATAAGTCACACAATCTGAAACTAGAGGAGAGGACTCTTAAATATTTCGTTCAGATCAACCGTTTAAGCAAGAAACGCATTCTAACCGTCTTAAAATGAACAACCTATATCTATATTTAAATTAATGTTAGTTAATTTAATGCTTTTAAAATACAAATGTTAGGTACAATAGTAGTTTTGTATACACTTGTTATTTCTCATTACATTTATATGATATAGATTTATACTCCTATTAAAGGTATTTATTTGTGTATATGTTATGTAGATGGGTATGTTATAGACATGAGAGTATGGGTATGTATACATAAAACTTTTTTTTTAACGGACCATAACTTTAGCTTCCTTTACATAAGACCGGTTAAGATCAGTTGAAATTTTTCAAAAGGTGTTATGATACCAACGTAAGTAACTTGAATTTACCATGTGTAATCTGCTAAAATGATGAGTACCACATTTTGAAAATAATATTTCCAACTATTAGCATATTTCCTGTAGAGAAATGAATCTATTCCACGTGGTCACCATGACACGACTTTAAAAAAAAAACTTGTAAAATCTTCATTGGTCCTACTTTTTCGATTCTAAAAATATGGATCGTTAGTTTAAATATATATATTCTTCAATCTTCCAGTCCACTTATTACGTTCCTAGTTATGATGCATTTAGAAAATTAGAGACACTGGAGCCCACAAATAAATGTGAATCAATTATCAGGATAATTTTTACCCCCAACCCTACTTTTTAGGTTTATTGATAATTATGATCATTCAGTTTACTATTGAAAAATCTATTGACGGATTTTTAGATAATATAAACTTATAATGTACTTTTGCTTATAATAAGTGTATCATATTATTTTTGTTCCTATTTTAGGTTTTAGGTGAGTATCAGTTTAGCATAAATAGTCTGATTTTACTAAATTACCTGTCAAAGCTTTTTATATATTATTAAATGTTTTTTAGGCTGATTTTAGTTGCGTAAACTCATCATTGCAGTTGGTGCTGAAAAAAACAACAACAACAACAAAATAAAACTATTTTCAAACACATTTGACATTGGTAGCACCTCTTCATATGACCCGATTTTTCTTATTTACTTTTTTTTTTTTAAATTGACAGTCACTTGAATTTTTTTTTTTTTTTACGAAAATACGAGTAACCAGAGATTTTGGCTGCCAGAAAATTGAAAGACAGCACACAAATATATTATAAATATGGGTGTGTGTGTCTGCTGTCTTTCAAAATTCATGCATATATTCCCCCCCCCCCCCCCACATACATGGTCATAAATTGTGTGAGTAGGAAAACCGATAAATTGAAGAGATCTGCCAAATCGGCAGTGAATATAGCTACTCCAGAAAGCTGGTCAGGAAACATTGGCTGGAGTGAAGGAGTTTTACTTGCCGCGATGAAGGCTTGGAGATTGTAGCCCACAATGAGGCCGAACTGAAGAGGCCTCTTGGCCACCTCCATGAGAATGGCCAGCGAGCGTTTGTCAGCAGCTGAGCCAAGATACCAGCCGCTCTCGTAGGCACTGCGTAGCACGTCTGTGTTCTGTAGGGGAAAAAAACTGTGATTATTCCGGTGAAAACGGAACCGACATCATTATAATATTCAGTCCCCATCAATGAATATGTGGCTCTTCACTTTTCAAACTTGTAAAAATATAATTAATCTAATAAAAACGAGAATATATATTTAAATTACCAAATGGGGTAAAAATGAAATTTTCGTAAATAAAAAGTATATATTTTTAATTTGCCATAAACCTGTTAGTATTTTTTCAACTAAAACAATTTAGCGAAATATGCAGGCCACGCCATCACACTCCCCACCACTAGAGTGTTCTAGAAGAGCGCAGTAAAGCACAGCCCGTCTACCTGCTGAGTCCATGCCATGCCGCCAAGATACAAATACATTGACGAGTCAGAGGGCCAGTTTTTACCAGTTAATTGCTAACAAGACCACCATTTTATCATTAATCATCAATATATCGATCAAGGTAAGCCAAAATTTGAAAATTTAACTCAAGCACTTTAATTATTATTTTCTGTTTCTCTCCAGATGGCAGCAAATAGAAAAAGAACATAGCAAGAGGAATTCCTTAATTACGGATTTACACAAATAGAAGACAATGGTACAATGAAACCACAATGTGTTGTATATATGAAGGTACAAACATTTAGATAATTTGCATTCACGCCTGCCTTCCATGGGAAAACTGTATTTCTGTATCTTTGGATGGAGCTCTAGCTACGCTGGGTCATATTAATGGTTTTTCAGCTTTCATAAAATATTAATATAAAATATTCTCGCAGATAAGTTTAAAAACTCTTCCTGGATTGCATATCTCGCATATTTATTGGAAATTTTTGAGAGTATAAATATATTAAACAAAGAATTGCAAGGAAAGAATATTAATATCATTTCAGTGAGAGAAAAAGTGTCAGAATTTGGATTAAAGCTGCAATATTGGAGACAGAAAGTAGAACAGAACAAGATAGCTTCTTTTTCAAGGTTAGCTTTGTTTTTGGAAACTTGCAAAAATATTAATTTTGCTGACATCAAGGATACAATTGTAAGACATCTTATCAAACTCATAAAGCGGTTTTTTTAAGATTATTTTCCAGATCTTGATACACGTACAAGAATATCTTGTACTTATACAAAAATATTTTGGGGTAATGATTAAAAAAGTTCCCCGATCGCTGCTGTAGATGGCTTACAATGTAAGCCGAAACGATGGGAGAATATATAAAATAAACTTTTTTAGAAAAAATTATATATATATCTTTTTTATCAACTTGTGACCGAACCCCAAAAAATTCTCTACTCTTAAAATATTTAAGTTATTAAATTTCAACAAAAAAAATCAATTGATCATCTTTAGATTTTATTTTATTGTTTAAATCAGATTTATTTAAAGAATCTCAAGATCCTCACGATGGTAACATGAAGTGAATAGTATATAAAAATTCAAATCCTTTGTATACATAACGAAGTTTATTGATAGTAAATGATTAGATATAATTGGTTAGAGACAAAGAAAATTTTTATTTTATTTGATTAGTAACAAAATAACTAACAAGAAGTTAAAAAAAAAAAAAATCTATAAGCTATGTATGTATAAATGAGTTTTTGTTTTTTTTTCTTTTTAAGAAGTCGAAGAGGATTTAACAAGCTTAGAGAATGCTATAAAAGGATTATTAAGTATTGGTAATTGTTAAACAGAATTAAAACATTTAATGTCCTTTGAAATCTTTAATTTGGTAAAACGGTCATTTTTTTTTACACACTCCTTTACTTAATTATGCTGAAATTTAACTTGGGAGGTCAGCTTAATTTTCATAACTTTTCAGCTTTTTTTGTAAAAATAG
>KZ808324.1:173467-183772 GCA_000696205.2 Oncopeltus fasciatus
AATATATATATATACACAAGCAAGTAAATACTTTCTTTCACGCATTGAAACATATTTGGAAATAACAAAATTTTAAAAATATAGATTTTTCTTTATTTTGTAAAATATTTTGTGATTAAGTTATGCGAAGAGAAAACGTATATACCATTGAACTACCATTTGTTTTTCAAAAATATGATTTTTAAATTTGCATTCATTCAATAACTCTGTTTAATTCTTGTACAATTATTATTATGAATATAAACGAAAATAATTAATTTTTTAATTATTAAGTACTATAAACTATTTTGAAATAATTAGTAGTAATTTTATTCCAGAATTTTACGTTTCTTGAAAGTGAAGTACCAATTTTTTTGGGAGAATATAATTTTGATTTTTTACGACAAATGCAATAGTTTATTTTCTAAGAAGAAAATAAGTTAGAAATGCTGAAAAAAGTTTTTAAATGAATAAGAATTTGCTCATTTTATCTCTATACAAAATAAATTAGTTAAAAAAAAAAAAAGATTTAACTTATTTGACGTTTCCAGTTATTGCAATATGTATTTATACATACACACACTCACAAACACAGATACAGTGTCTCTGAAAGAGAGAGATAGTTGAATATACGCAAATCTCCACACACAGATGTCTTTTCAACTTAAATCAAACATAAGTAGAGTTTTATTTTTATTTTATTTACTTGCAAAAAAGTGATCTATTTTATAATGTTTTTATGAAAGACGAACATTTTTTTTTCCATCTTTTTAAGATTTTCCCCTTAATTTAGTAGTTGTATTATTAAAATTCCGTGTGTAGCTAAAATCTTCTTCTTTTATATTTTACTGTTAAAAAAATTAGATCATTCAAATATGAAGTGAGCATAAAAAATAAAAATAAAATATTTGCTTTGTTAATACATACGATGTCTTCGAGCATTTGGCAAAGGAAACAGTAGAAAAAGACGACATAACTCATGTTGAAGATAAGCTCAAAGAGATTCATGGTCTTGACCAATGTTGTTCCTTCAACCTGCACTTAAAAACAATCAGTGTTTACGTTTATAATGTCGAATATAGCTCTCTTTACCAATAGTAAGACATACGTACCGAAGAGAGCTCAAATACGGAAAGGCAGAAAACCAGTGTTATCAATATATACTGTATTAATAGAATGTTCTTGATGAGCCCGTTAATTTCTCCAGCTAATCTATAAATATAATAATCAAACTTCAAGTTTTTATGATCTGTAAATATATTATGAAATGTTATAATGACATATGTTTAAATATATTTATTAATTAATTATTTTCGTTTACCGCACATAAATTAAGATCCTTCCAAACAAAGGCATGAATATATTAATAACAAAAAATAAATGAAACGGTATGAAGGTAGTCTTCTCTTAAGTCAAGTATTAAACATACATTGTAAGTCGGAAAATTGGAAAAAAACTCGTGTCCCTATACGTTTTTAGCCGTAAGAAAAATTTTA
This sequence comes from Oncopeltus fasciatus, assembly GCA_000696205.2. Taxonomy (NCBI): domain Eukaryota; kingdom Metazoa; phylum Arthropoda; class Insecta; order Hemiptera; family Lygaeidae; genus Oncopeltus; species Oncopeltus fasciatus. The sequence continues at coordinate 174,943 of KZ808324.1, forward strand.
AAGCAAGAAAAAATAGCTTAATCTTAACATGTAGGCAAGACCTTGAGGGGTTGTTAACCCTCGAAAGAATTCAACTTTGGTTGAAGTAGAATATGTAGATTGGGGATTTAGGGACCAAAATTTATAATTGTAACATCTTCGTTGTTATTTGAGTAATGAAAAAGTTAATAGAATATAGTTCGTATTTATCGTTTCTTCTTCCGGGTTGGACCGTGTCAAGTTGTTGATATTTGCCGAGCTTTCGCACATCATGTGATGGCTTCTTCAGGGCTGAATAGAGAATGAGAGCTGTGAAAGAGAGATTTAAAAAAAATTTTAAACGGATTTTTTAAATCTCTCTTTTACAGCTCTCATTCTCTATTCAGCCCTGAAGAAGCCGTCACATGGTCTGCGAAAGCTTGGCAAATATCAACAACTTGACACGGTCCAACCCGGAAGAAGAAACGGTAAATACATCTGACAACCGTAGAAGCCTACGTGAACATATATTCAACAGCTGAGCGCTTTCCTTACTTTTTTTTCCAGCCTGGTCTAGGGGAATGCTTAGAAGCCTTAACTTCTGCAATCATTGTCCTCTTCAGCTTAGAAGATAAATTTCGTATTTGAATCTAATTTGTTCCCATAGTTAATATAATATGAGAAATTTGGTCCATGCGATGGACTTTTTAAAAAAAAGATTGTCGGGGTTTAAAAGAGTAGAGGAGGTTGACTTACCTGAAGATGTGATTGTGCAGGCGAACACAAGGGACTACAGAGCCAGCTGGGGGTTGTATTGATGCGAGACCCGCACCCAGGATGTCTGACAGCTGGAGAAGGGTAGCGAGGGCGGAGTAGCAGATGGAGTCGAACACGAAGAAGCCGAACATTGCAGAGTATACGTGGAGTGTCTGTGCAACCCAGACTCCCGCCCAGACTTTCCAGTCTTCCAGGTCTCCTGGGACCCAAGCCTCGATTACCAACACCTGCCAGAACCATAAAATCTCCGTTAAATTTTTAAATATGTTTAAAAATATTGCCGAACCAAGATCTGACTTGAAATAAATGAGTGATGACATAAATAAAACATAATATTTTCTAGAGTAGTCTAGAAATATTAGTAAGTCTCATTTCTAAGGTAATTTGTGTGATCATTGTTGTTGCTCAGAATTTGATTTTCACTAAAAGTAAGGAAAAGTTATGTAATCATTGATCGAATGTAGAAACTTGTCCATGCCTAGTGATGTTAATATCAATTTTTTCAAAAGAAAAGTCTAAGGAAAACAAACATTTTTTTTAATGGAATTTCCATTTTTTCATATAGGTTTTTTCTTACTAGACGCACACAAATGAGAATGTGGCAGTATAGGTACCTTCTCGCCTTGTGTGAAGAGATAAAGGGGTCGTAGTGTCCAATGGCCCACCCCTACCATGACCACCTTGACGAAGGTGGCGGACAGCCTGCAGTAGAACTCCCTGCCGCTACCCCTGGCTACTGCCTCAGGGCCTAGCACTGCAGCAGCCTCCTTGTGGACCTCTGGAAGCAGATTTTTAGCAGATAAGCAAGAAGGTTCCCATGCTACCACGAGCCTAAAGCAGTGCTAAACCAGTGGCCTTAGTTTGTCTTTGAGGTAGAAATTCCAACACATTATTGGTGGTTGGTGGTAAATGATCTTTTAAATTTAAAAAAAAACTGTCATACCGTCCATTGTCCTTCTTCATTGGTTTCTGCAAACCATCTGTTGGCGAGCGCTTTCGGACATTGTCCATCTTATGGCCGAATACATGTGTTCACTGTCTGTGAGCTGAATACAAACAGTGACAGTGAACGCATGTATTCGGCCAGAAGATGGACAATGTCCGAAAGCGCCCGCCAACAGATGGTTTGCAGAAACCAATGAAGATGGATAATGGAAGGTATGACAGTTCTATATTAATTGGTGGTGGAAATAACCTTTTAGATTATTTACCTAAAAAAAAAAAAACCTCAAGCATTCTTGTATATATGTATGTATATATATATACGAGAGAGAAAAAAAAACTACATTGAATAGAAATTTGAAAATAATGATTTTAAGGCAAATATACGTTATTTGTTTAATATATTTTCATTATATTTTATATCAACATGTTTCAGGCATTCATTGGATTCTTATGAAAGTCTGAATATATATATATNTATTTAGACCTTTATTCTTTGCCTTTATTATGTTTTCTTTCATGCATTCACTTCTTCTTAAAGTAATATATATATATATATATATATATATATATATATATATATATATATAGACACACACACACACACACACACAAGTTTGTTGCATCTATCTGAATAATTTTCCTAATAGCTCATAGAATAAATCTGGAAATATAGACAAATATAGATTCGTTTAGGTTGTTTACCTCTTAGGCCATTCACGATGGAGGCGATCCTTTCGTGGCAAAGGAGGATTGTTCCGACCTTGATGGCACTCTGGATGCCGACTAAGGTCGAAGTGAGATTGAGGACGGTTCCCTTCAGAGAGCCTTCAGAGATCTCCAGGTACAGGCTGATCAGCTCTGGCAGAATCTGTACCACGTTTGAGATGTACAGGCAGAGCCCCAACGCTCTATGACAGCGCATGCGTGATTCTCAATTCCGAGTCCCTGATATCTTTATGTCGATTATTATCTATTATTTAGTGCAATTAATTAACCTAGAACTTAAAATTGGGGATTATATTTTTTTAAAGTTAATTTGGCTTGTAGGTTCAGTTTTTTATAGGGTATAATTTTGTCAATGCTGAATATATATGTAAATTCAAATTGAATCTCCATTTACCGATTTTTCGATCATACATATATATTTATGTGATAAAAATGGATATATTTAAGTTATTAACTTTAAGCTTAATAAGTAGTCTAAAAATGTAATGGAAACTTATAAAATTGAGGTAGGTAAGATGAAAATGTAGAAAGAAAACAAAATTTCGAACTCCTTCAAACTATTCGGGCCAACCTGTTTTTTTTCTTGTTTTTTTTTTTGTAAATACTTAAAATAATTTTCAATTAAATACTTAAATATATCATTCGTATTTAATTAACCTACGTTAAGTATATTTAATAAATACGAAGAATGTTGATATGATGAACCCCTGATACATTTTAAATACTAACCTGGAGAGTCTAAAGCCAAGGTTGGTCTTGCATGTGTATGGCCACCAGCCGGCGTAGTTCAACCAATGCAATTGTCGAAAGTCCCACATTTTTCCCTGAAACTAAAATCATCGCTTGTGTGGACAAAGCTCATAATCATCTTAGGAATAAACTGCTGGAAATATATGATCGATGAGTCACTGAATCCAAAGCCTCCTGGTATGCTTTGTATCAAACATGGCACAATTTGCACAAATAGTACATTTAAGTTCGTTGAAGAAAGCATGAAAGATGGCTAGAGTGGTGCCTTTTTCTTTTTTAAAAATCTTACTCCATTAAAAAAAAAAATTCACAAGGTTAGTCAATCCGATATCGGATAAAGATATGGTAGATATGATGGGGAAAAAAAACTGCGGACTCCAGATAAAGCAAATACACACACACACACACACACACACACACACACACACACACACACACACACACACACACACACACACACACACACACACACACACACACACACACACACACACACACACACACACACACACACACACACACACACACACACACNCACACACACACACACACACACACACACACACACACACACACACACACACACACACACATGCCTGTACTCTCTGAATTGTACGAAATTTTAAAATGAAGAAACCAAATTCCGTAATTTCCGTAGTTTGTTCTCCCTCCAAACCCCCTATCATTTCTTCAATTCATCTAATTTCAACCAATAACTAATTCATTCAAAATGGTGCTACAAAATCCTAAATAACGAATTTAGCTATTAATTTAAATCGTTATCTTAAAATAAAAGGACCCATCAAACAATTGAAATTTCTTTCTAAATACTTTTCTTAATATTAGTTTTATTTTTTGTAATTTATAGTTTTATTACTACATAAAACACTAATTTTGTCCCCCATATTGTTTTGTAAGCAGACAATAAAAAGTTATTAAGATTTTAAATTTTGGATAATTCTGAACAGACCATAATTTTTTATCTAATCCATGAAGATTATAAGAATTTTTAAAAAGTCATGACATAGGACCAAAGTGAACAGCTTGGTTTATCTATGTGATATCTGTTGACATTGAATGAATAAGAAAAATTCTGAGTCTGAAATAATTAAAATATGAAATAATTTTGTGAAGACAAATGCTCAGTTATGATACTATAGTTACACTATCAGTTGCATTTAACATTTTTGTTTTCTTTTTATAAAGCTGAGAAATTTCAAAACGTTATGTAAGTAGGAGAAGAAACGAACCTGGTCAGTACTGAAGGAAAAGTGGAATTTGCTATAATTTTCGAGGGAGCTACTCATGAATATTTTAGGGGAAGTAGTTATCCTAACGCCCAGGTCGCTTCAGGAAATTACAGCTTGCTCAGTAGGAACATAACCTACGTGTCTTCAAAGGAGTACTCTGTAATTGGACAATGCCGTCGTAAGAACACTTGTTTGCTGAAGCAGGCAGAATATAATCCTGGCATTAGGTTTCTCTAGCTCTGTTCCGACCCCCACTTTCTACTTAAGACTAAACCATGTAGCCCGTTTTTTAAAGGGGTATTAATTTGCTATTTTTCTTTCCGGGGAAAGCACTCTAATACTAAATTTTAATAATATTCGAAAATTATCAGCTAGGTAACTGTTATTCAATCAAATTTTGTGGAAAATAAACTATTTTAATCAAACTGAAATTTATTTATTAACTTATATACAAAAAGAAAAAAAAATATGTTTTTTAACACTTCTATTGCATCACAATTGGTTCACCTCCAGTATAAAATTCTATAATGAAAAAAATTACACATTAAATGAAATCAAATAATTTGCTCCTTGACACACTTATTTTGTCATTAAACGGTTTCATTGATATTACATATATACAGAAAAAAAACAACTATAAAACCACAACACATTTCTCAAGGAAATGTGCCTTTTATCTCTTCTCTGGTTCCCCTCCCCGAAAAACTTCCAATTATTTCTAAAATGTCTGAGGCTTTTATTAAAAAACTATAATAATAATTTATTTATTCTGTTACAAAAATAATGGACTTATCCAACCCACAGAATACATTCTTAAATATTTTCATTAATATGCATTTTTATAACAAAAAAATATTATTATAAATCATTATGTTAAAAATTATACTGGGTAATAGAGCTAGATAAATAATTATCAAATGTAAATCAAAATTCCTATAAAGAGTTTCCCTGATTTTTGACAGTCAACGAGTGTAATATCAGAGATTCAAAATTTTATTTTAATTATTAAATAAAAGAACTCTAACTCGGTATTTGACGCAAACTATTTTTAGAAATTCATTCAAAGATGGCTAAAATAGGGTAAGGGGAGTGAAAATATATTCAAAAGTCACTCGGGGGCTACGTAATCTAAGCAGTTTTCCAACGTTTCATTAGATATGATAGGACACATTTGGATATTTAATAATATAAATATGAGTAAATTACGAAATTATATTTACAAGCCGGAATATAAAAAAAAAAAATGCGGACTTTAGAGCGATTAAAGATAATAACACACACAAACACAGTGGCACATAATCTTTAAAAAAATACACTTTTTTTAGATTTGTATTTTTTTGGATCTACCTTGACCGAACCCCAACTAAAGTCATCTAATATTACACACAAATGCATCCGTTGTTTTTCAAATGTCGCGTCATGTTACCAATTTATCTACTGAAAAAAAAAGATTGGGGATATTTGTTAAAATAAATATCTTCGTTATTCCTAATGAAAATGGTGTCGAAGCGATTTCCCAGACGTAATATATTAATATATTTGAGGTGAAGAAATCTTCAGATTGTTTCAATACTTTTTAAAGGTCGTTTAAAGCGTAAGAAAATGTGCTTTTGAAATGTAAAGTGAGATTGAACATGGCCAAAGAGAACGTCAGAAAGGGTGGTTGAGGTGAAGTAGGCTCTGAGAGCGACATTCCAGATCAGAAGTAGTCGATTAGAGAAAGTCAGATATCGATTGCTTATCCAATGACAAGGTCGAGAACGAGCTCCTTCAACTGTAAGAAATTTCTTCTTCTATTCTGTCAGGGAAACCAAATCTAATCAATTTAATAAACTAAACGGTTGTAGAAATCTCTTGTCTGGAACATCAGGTTCACCATCTAGCTATAGAGAAGTGAATTACAAAATCAAGTATCGTAAATCCCAAAGATCCTTAAATATATACATACATATGTGTATGTGTCTGTGTGTGTGTGTACATAGAAAGAAATTTAGCAAGAATGAATTTTAAAATATTATACCAACTGCAGGGAATTTAATGTACATTAGCAAGTGATTCAACGTTACAGAATCAAATTTTTTTTTTAAATCATCTGGGAAAGAAAAATAATGAATATAAAGTAAAACAAAACTACTAAAAATTTTTTCCAAAAATAATGAACTAAAGAAGCACGTCAGTGTTTTACTTCTGTGTATTATAAATATAAATATTTGTATTGACAATTTAAATTTCGTATAATAATTTGATTTTTTGTTATTAACATAGAGAAAGTTTATTTTAAAATAATATAAACTGAGCTTTGTTGGTTTACTGTGATTTTTCTGATGAAATTGTAGTTGTCAGGTAGAAAAAACGTGCAGTTCAATCAGTTTATAAAACATATGAAAAGTTATTCAAAAGCTGCATAAGAGATTATTTTTAACGGAAATTTTTGTTACTAGTGCTTGTAAAAAAAATTCTAAACAAGTGGCGGGATTAAGCACCCTAAAATGATACAAGGTGACAGATTACCACCAAATACATTCGAACAAGTACATATAATCCTTAAGAGAAGTGTCATTCGATTGAATATATATTTCGCCCAATGTATTCTTAAGCCGTTAATGTAGTTTTGTGCGTCTGGTTTCGCCGCATTTTGAATAATCTAATTTTACTAGCATGTAGCTATGTATTTTGAATAATTATTTTAATAAAGTACATAGAGTAAGTTGTATTAAAGTAAAAATTATGTTTGTTGGAGCTTTTATATGAAATTTTTGTCAGTATAACACATTTTTATTACTTCAATTTCTATCAAGAATACGGTTTCTGTGGTTCAGAACATTTATTCTTTTTTAAAGGATGAAAAGTTCATTATCTCAAAGAGATAATTTTCAAAGAGATTTAGATTAGAATGGACTACCGTTGTTAAAAATTTTTTTTAAATTGTGAAAAAAATGTGCGGTATCCTAAATTTTCGAGTGCCCTGATTTTAACTATGGAAAAATATGTATGTAAACTACTTTCTATTTTAGTTCTCCATTAATCCCATCATATACTATATATCTTCATCAATTTTCGCAAAAGTGTTGCAGAACAAAAACTACAGAAAATAACATTTTACTTCTTCTATTATTAATACATTCTTTTCATACTCGTAAGTTAAGAAAAACGAAGAATTAACTATTCAAAACTTATTCTTTTTCTAAATCCATTCATTTAAAAAAAAAATTAAAGTAGCTAATGATTTCAAACAACTTATGGAAAGAAATTCAAATTCCAAACTTGGTTCTCTCCTTTTAAAAGAGATTGGCTGTTCATCTCCCATTATATTTATAATTATCCATGTTCTCATAAAATAAATATTTTTTTCAAAAGTAAATACTTTATTTTGAAAAAGTAATAAAAAGTATTATTAAATATAATACTTAAAGTTTTTTCTTAAATAAATAATTTTCTGACTCCACCAAGAATGAAATTACCTTTAATTTTTAAAAATTTTGCCATTACATTAAGCTATCATTCTTCCCCCTCGAGTCACAAAAACCTTTGTCGCTTTTGCAGAAATAGTCTCAAAAACCGACTTTTCTCTATTTTGTGATTGTGAACACTACAGGTCATATGTGTGTGTGTGTCTATATATATAGATACATACATACATACACACACACATATATATTGTTGGTTGAATATATATTTTTTGTCTAATGAAAATATTGATTTGCAGTTCATATGGAGCTTTGAGTATAATATAATGAAGTGGCATCAGGATAAGGTCTCTTGCTGTAATATATTCTGATAGTGTTGGGAATTGTTTTGGAATGAATAGTTCCCTAATGGTTTAAATACATTCTTAATGTTATAATTTTTATTAATGGACTAAATTTTGTTTTGTGCAGGAAAAAAAAATGAAACTAAATCTATTATTTAAATATTGGAACAAAACTTTCATGAACAGATTGCTAAATATATAGGGATTTATGTTTTCAAAATTAGTAACATCTGTTTTTTTTTTAAATTCAATTATTTTTGAGTCCAAGGGACATATGACATATTTATAATTTCACTTACACTCCTTAGCTTCTGAGGACTTCAATTGCATTATGACCTGGTTGCAATAAAATTGGTTAGAAGTATCATAGTTTTTCATCCTCCTGGAAAGAGTTTGATAAAGGCACTTAATGAAGATTAATTAAGGGACCTCTTGAAAAACATTTTCTCTTTTCAATTTAAAATTAATGGCTCATAAGATAACTAGGTGGTTGTAAGTTCTTTTAAAATACTTATTTAATGTTTAAAACAAGAGATTGTCTGTATAATAAATTTTATAGTCTACAATACAATTTTAAAGTGTTGTCTAACTACAAGGTAATTAGGCCTATATTAGTATTCATTTAGTTCATAAAATTTAATACAATTATACCAATTAATTATAAATAAATAAA
>KZ808324.1:184938-198682 GCA_000696205.2 Oncopeltus fasciatus
CTACTGAGAGGCTTGACAGGTAGGCATTAAATGCCTTATTTCGTAAATCACCTAGTTTTTGTTTTACGAGACGGGATAGCTGGTTGAACTTCCTTCGATCTGAGGGATGCCTGAACCTGTGAAACAGGGCTCGAGCTTTACGCTTTGCCCGTATAAGGTTTTTAATTGAGTCGGGGATGGGCTCTGGTGAATATATAGTGGACTGGGTGCAGTTAGATTTTGAGTTTGCCTCCCAGAGACACTGCTGAATAGTGACAGTAAAGAACTGGACACTATCATCCAGCTCTTCAGGAGTTTTCAAGGAGACTCCGAGGTCAAGTGACTCTTCAAGTAGAGTTCTGAGACATATATAATACCTTCAATTGCTCAAAATTTACATTTTTACTGTAGGGTGCACAATAAAATTTTATTGCCTGTAGTTTGGCAATCTAAGCCTCTCAGGTCAAGGTGATTATGTTAATCCTGTGACGATCTCGTCATGATGATTCGTAATCTGAAATGAGTGAAAAAGAAGATGTGGGTGAAGAAATGGGTGAGGGAGAGAGAGAGAGAGAGAGAGAAAGAGAGAGAGTGTGTGAGAGATAGAGAGAGTGTGTGTGAAATAGAGAGATAGATACAGAGAGGGGGGTAGGGAGTGAGTGAGGGAGGGTGAGAGAGAGGGGGTGAGGGGGTTAGAGATTTAGGGAGGGAGGGAGAGAGAGAGGGAGAGAGAATATATATATAAATACCATAAATGTGTCTGTATGTGTGTATTTAAGCGATTTAGCTTAAGGAAGTATTTTCTAAAATATGTTTATAACCAGAGGGCGCTTTTCATAGGTTTTGAGCTCAAATAGAATGTCTCCCTCGTGCATTGTTCAGCAAGTGCTTGAATAATGAGTTAGTGAAGCAATCCAAGTCCGGTCAGCATTTCTCAACGACCAAGTACTATACGTATTTACCAATCCTCCTGAAGAATGTATGAGGTGCTATAATAAACGCATTGAAGTGGTATAGTGCAAGATCGCCTACATTGGACTTGTCTATATATACTAGCGAAGCGTAAAGTACAGCTAGGTTTGGAATTTGGAAGAGTTATAGACTCTAGGTTATCGTCCTCTAATTTATTGGCACTAAATTTCGTAGCTGTGGCTGAGGATAACTGGGTAATTCGCATTTGAAGAAGCACTCAGGAGAATTCCGGCGTACTTAATAGTGTTTAGTAAGTCTACTGCAAGTTATCATTAAATAAGGGCAATGATGAAGTCCCTTAAAAGTTCTAAAACGCTGATGAGGTTCAAAGTTAAAGAGGTCATACGCATATTTCATAATGTTGACAAAAAGTAATGTACATTTAGACTAATATATTTAATAGCAAATGAGATATTAGTGTATTGTTTATTTTATTTCAAATTACTTTTGTCTTCTTTTACCTAATTCCGATGGCTATTGAGCCAAATATTCTTTTGAGAATGTTCTCATAATAGATTTTTATTTCCTCTGATTCTACATACATAGCTGATAAATTAGATAAATTATAATGGTAATCACTAAAATTTATGCATATGCGTATATGTTTGTGTGTCTCTCAACGCTCTATAGGGCAACAGTTTCATTTTCCTTAATGAAATTTGACAAGTAACTGTTAAAAGTAAAATGAAAGACTAAGTTCATAGCAGGAGCTGTACAAACTTAGCGAATTACTCAGTGATATAGTTTATTAATATACGTAATAGAATTTTTTTTCTTATGTAAGAAGTGAAAATTTTTTTCTCTACCTATAGAATCTATATTTTGCAAATGTATATATATTCCCTTGCACTAAAAATTGTTAAAATTTACGTGTGATTAAATACCACAAAAAATAATAATTATAAATAAACTAAGTTCAGTTTTATACTCTCCAGGATAAATGTTACCCTCGATGCACCAAAAAACATTTTTTACCCCATCAGGATCAAAGAAATACCTCTTTTGTGGGAAAAATAAGTGTTTTTTTATTTTATTTAAAAAGAAAACCCACAATCCGGCTTAAGATATATTAATTACAGCTTAAATTTTTTTTTTGGTATATTACATACATACAGGTCGTGACACATTTTGTATCGACCGGTCTTGAAATGTAAAACGTCAAATAAAGAGAATTGGAGGTTACATCTCGCTTTCCAGATCAATTTCAGTAGTCCATTCTTAAAGAAAATGAACTAAGACGAATTCTTCCTGTCGAAAACAGGACCGCGATGTCTTTTTCTCCCGGTTACGCATTCTTTCATAAGAAGTATTATCAATTTCCTTTGAGTAAAGACGGGATTTTTCCAACACTTTTTCTTCCCACTCTGACAGCCGACAATGAATGGACTCACACACAGCCAAATTATCTGTTACGTCGAGGACGTGAAGACTGAAAGAAAGTGACGTTTTCCACGTAGCTACCTAATTTTTCACGGGTCTCAAGTGTTAGTAAAGTGCTTATCGATGGCTATGAATACAAGATTATAAAACCGATAGAAATGTATTTATTTGTACTAGTTATGGATTATTGTGAAATAGTGCTTCAAAACTTTAGGGTGAAGAGAAACTCAAACCAATAATGGTGATTCGCAGTTTCTGTTATTATGAATTTTATTCAATACATTCTTTAGTATGTAAGGTATATCCTTAAAATATTTATATAGTATATATAGATGGAAAATACATTAACATATTTTTGCAAAAAAATAAGTTAGACCGGTGTTTAGAAAAAAAAAAAAAAGTTTTAATTCTCTAAGGACACCTAGGTAAACAAACATTTAACCCATACAATTTAAACCATAATAATTTAATTGTTTGGGAAGCGGAAATATTTCTAAACAGGTGCTGAAACGAAATTCGTTCGTCTGCACAATATGCTTTTTATTATATAGCTTAGCACTTTAAGGATCAATGAGATCAGAGCTTATGTTAGCCCACTTAGAAATACTTATGTTTTGAGCACCTGGAAAGTGCGTTTAGCTCGGATGATGGGATTATGGGTCTTGAAAGCGCTAAACTATAATAACTAAAATATTCATTGTGCGGAGGAACCAATTTTTTCAGGACATGTTTATTTTTTGAATAATGATATTAGTTGTGATATGTAAACTCACGTTAAATTTTATACAAAAATGCAAAAGGAGCCAGAAAAAAATCTTACTACCTCAGCCGGGACTAGAACCAGGGTCTCATACTTTCCGGGGTAGAGGAAAGTAAAGGATATGCTTATCACTACACCACTGAGGAGGGCTAGCTGATCTCTCCAACTCCCTGCACTTTACTCCGAGTCTAAACCCCCAAGTAAGACGAATACATCGTCTTATACTCGAAGGAGCTAATATTGTCGGCTATTTGTTGGACTCGTTTTTTTTTGTTTTTTTTGTTTTTTTGCGATATTTCTTTTTTAAAATAATGATATTAGTTGTATTATGTAACCCCATGTTAAATTTTATAAAATAAATGCAAAGGGAGCCAGAAAAAAACATTACTACCTCAGCCAGGACTAGGGAGTTTGCTATCCTGCCTCGTTAGTGTAGTGGTCAGCATACTTGCCAAGAAAGCAGGATACTCGGGTTCGAGTCCCGGCTGAAGTAGTAAGATTTTTTCTTCTGGCTCCCTTTCTATTTCTCGTTTATTTTTTTATTTTCTAAGATGTAAGAGTTCTAGGAATCTCCAGCATTATAACAGAATAAGAGTTAAGTGTAAGAATCTGATTGAGGAAGCCATTATTGTTGAGTGTTCTTAACTCTGCTCTGGAATTGTCAATTAACTGATGGCTTTTTTCAATTATTTATGAGTGCAAGAAAAATGCAGAAGCACAAATCTTCAAGTTACCGACAAGCTCTTAGGTGTGTAACAGAAGGAAATAAATCTTTTGTCCGGTAGCCTCCTGAAGTTGGAGGAGCCACAGATTGCAGGGCGCGATGATGGATGGTGGAGAAGATGAATGGCACCGATATCCGAGCGGATAAACGCCCCACTATCTGGGCAAGCATAAATCAGCTTGAGGACGCAGGTCTGGAGGACTTGTGAACTCTTTCAGCCAGTAGGAATCCTTGAATACCAATCAAACGTCAGCCTCTGAGTGCATTCTCAGGAGATCCCCTCTCCACTGATTGAGATGAAGACATTTATTTTATCATACCTCTAGCGTCTTCATAAAATATTTGGTTCTATCGCTTAAAATAGAAAATTAGTGTAATTTAACCTGCAGTAAAAATCCCTCCTTATCTCAATGAGTAGACAGAGGAGATTCATTAAGTAATCAAGTAAGAAGAGTAAGTTTAAAGCTCTTTGGATACAAGTGAAATTACACTAGTTTTTGGGGTTTTCATATCAAGGTACCATATTACCCTAATTTTATAGGCCCATAGACTTCAAGCCACCCTATTGAGTGAAACATTTCTATAGTTTTCTTCCAAGCAGGTTAATTAAAGATCTATTTCTATTTTTACTGAAATCCGAATCATATTACAATTATGACAGATTTAAAAAAAATTTTCGAAGTTTTTATTGATCCTACCTACTAGACAATTACATTAGTAGCCAATAACATAATACATATGTACGCTATTTTGAGTATTTCTAAACGAAAATTAAAATTTCACTTTTAAATGAAAGATATACAGGCAGAGTTCGTTTTTGAGCAAAGTCAGATCAATAAAAATATGGTATTATTTTAAATGTTGAAGTGCGAGTAAAAACGTTTAACAATGGTGTAGGCTTTTGCTTTTTTTCTTGACATAATAATGTTTTTTATTTATTAATTTTCAAAGAATATTTGTGATGTATGATATTTTTTAAATCGAACCTAAAAAGTTTTGAATTTAAATTAGGAAAAAGTTATTTCAAGCTGTTAAATCTATTAAACGTGATTCTAACAAAAGTGTTTTTTTACTACATATATTTTTGAAGGAATTTGAAACATGATTGGAGGTTTGAGTTGCACTTTCGATGCTTTTTATGTTGAAAAATTTTTGAAAGTAATTTTAACTACGATCCTCCCTGAAATAAAGCCAGTAACTGATTGGGTAAGGTTGTGATATACCTCACCATGTTTCAATAATGATTTTTACCTTGCGTTATGATATTAGTAGCTCGCTTCACTTTTATTGCAACTTTTCATCATTTAGATTTAACAAATAAGAAAATACCTATGCAGAGCAGTCAATTTTTTTTTAAATATGGTGGTCAATTCAACCCTCCGTCTCTTCCCACTGGTCAACTGAAGAACCAGGGAATGGAGTATTGTTGTTCCCTATTATAATGATAATACCTAACCCAGGACTAAAACTTGTGACACTCAAACCAAAGTTAATGAATTCAACTATATCCTAGTAGGCCTGGATAAAATAAAATTATTTGCATACTCCTATTTATTTGGGTCCATTTTACTGGAACAAAGGTAATTTTTTTTCGTTAGACAAACTTCCATTAACTTTTTAGCTCAAATCTTGGATGTTTTTTTTTTTTTTNTTTCGAATAACGATATTAGTTTTGGTATGTAATCCCAAGTTAAATTTTATAGAAGAATTGCAAATGGAGCCAAAAAGCTCCCGGGTTCGAGCCCCGGTTGAAGTAGTAAGTTTGTTTTTCTGGCTCTCTTTGCATTTCTTGAATATTTTTTTTGTGTGTTTGAGCCATCCATCGTACGAACCATTAATAACATGTATGCAAAATATGCTAAAAATATACAATTTTAATTTAAATCATAAAAATGCAAATTATGTTATATATATATAACTATTAAAAAATATTTCATCATTATCTATACTTACAAGCACATATACAAACACAAGCACACTAAAAAAATGTGTAAAAAAATTAAATTTTTTCATCGAGGTAAAATCATTTTAATAAATACACTTCAAATTGCAAAAATTTCAAGCGTGATAATCTGTATTATTTTTATATAATATTCTCGCTGACAATTATTCACAACAGCTTTCTTTCATAATGGTTGATACGTACTTCTAAAGAAGGCAGAAAGACAAAAAATATTATATAAACTAGAGAATAGAACCGTGACTGTTGTCCATTTCGAAATAGGTGCTTTTATAATTAGACTGGAATGCACTGGATAGCTATTAACTTAGGCGTGCAGCATGCAGGTATGGTTTCAAAAGATCTTAGTGAGATATAGCTTAATTAAAATGAAAAAAAAAAAACTTCTTTATTTGATTTTTAATGAAGAAACTGCCTGAAAATCGCGAAGAAAATTTTAGCACTATTAAAAAGTATTTTTATTTTATTATTTATTAAATATAAAATGTAATTGTAATATATCCGTCAGGGAGAATGATCTTTATCTTACATCTAGGAAGCAGAGATATAGCATGACGGAGAACTGAATGAGTTATTCTGCTAATAGGTATTAGACTCCCGACATTTAAATTAGGTTCACGTAAGAAGGAAGGATATCCCTGTGTAATGATTTTTACGTAATACAGTTTCTTCTAACATCTAGAAAGATGATGTCTTCCTACTTTAGGCCTATCTTTTGCAGACCATGGAGTGAAGCTTATTACAGAGTGAGGTAGCACAAGCTCAACGATATGGAGATTCAGTAGGGGACTTATCTGTGGAAATTACAGCTGAATAATAATCAACCTTGAAAACATTGAATTCTTTTTCGACTGCTGAACATACGTCAGATCTAAATCTGATAATATGATCATTTAAAATACTATGATCTTCTGTATGTGAATATAATAATAATAATATGTGCTTATATGTGAAGAATGTAAAACAGCATGATGTTTTTAAAAATTACAACTGCATAGAAGTTTAAATAATATTTTGCATATTGAGGTGTATTTCTTAAACTTTAATTTGTTAATATCAAAAGTACCTATACTGTTTTCATCTGTATTGATTCTTATTTGAAGTAGAAATATTTAAAAAATATAACCAGAATAATGCATTTCAGTATAAATTTCAATAAAACTAAGCATGGGGATTAAAAGCAGAAAGGCGAAAATTTTTATTTTCCCTCATTTAAAGCTTATAATATATATTTGAATTTATACTTCACATTTGAAATTAACTTATTTTTTTAACAACAAAGATTGCTTTACAACTCCACATTGAATTTAATAGACGCATAAGATAACTTTCACATATTTGAAGAAATACTTTCCTAGGAAATTATCTGTACGTGCAAAAGATTTTTTATTAATAGGCAAAATAAAATAACAAACAAATAAAATAATGTTTAAACATTTGTTCTAAATACCCCTTTTAAATAATTATATTGAAGGTATTAACTTCAAACGAGTTGTAGAGTTTGGATTCAGAAGCTACAGGTATGTCCTTCTATAGGTCAAGTCAAGTTTGTCACAATTTCAGACCTCGCTCTGACCTAAAATGTGATTGGTAATGTGAAGAATTCCATTTGATAAATCAGGGTGAAAAAAAAAACTCGTCCTGCTTGAATTTCATTAATGAAATGGTATTTATACCACTTCATTCACAAAAAAAAAAAAGAAAAAAAAAACTGTAGATATACACATCCGCTGCACATATCTCTTTTGCCCAAAACTTTCCTTTTCTACAACAACAGGCACTGGACAATAAACTAGGAATAGATTGGTTTTATAAAAATAGAACATAAATTAAATGCATACTTTATTGAGTCCTATGACTTTAATTAAGTTTATTGAATTAAAAGATTAATTCGGGTTACAAAATCTTTACGCGTGTACTACGCACACTTTGTGCAGTTCCTCAGCTTCTTAGTTTTCAATATTTTTTATTAAATTCTCAATGACGTACTCATAAAAAAATTGAAATTTCAGTTCCCTGAATAACGAACAATAGTACAAAATTATATTTCATTGAATGTAGTAAGATTATTTTTTTTTTACTTTCAGTAATAATTAAGATAGCTAAAGTGTAATAATTGGGTTTATTTATTTTAGGGTTTCAGATAAACCAACCCATTACGAGTAAATAAAACCGGAATTGAGTATTTTTGATTTTTAAAGAAAATAATTTTCTCTGTTATTGCAAAGAATAAGTAAGTTTGAAGCACATTCAGGCTGAGTTGTAAGACTTGTGCGGCAGGTTGGCTGGCAATACTACTATCTCCTCGCTATCAGTCTTCTTTGTCTATTCTGTAATTACTGTCTCAATTAATTACGGAATAGACAATAAGAGGCTATTGGGCTAGTAACTTGGGAATAATTATCGATGCCATTAGCAAGCAGACCACTTGGAACTTGCCAAAGAGGTAAGTGACAGAGAGGAAGTACTTGATTGTCTATACAAATGGTGAGGCTGATGTCACAGAACCATCTTAAATGAGGGTGGTCTGCTTAAGTAGGTATATGTGATCTGAAATGAAAAATGTTTTTCAATTTTAAATTTCACATTTAAAAGCTCTTGGCTAATTTATTTATGAAAAAAAAAAAAACATAATTTCTTCTAAAATAATAATTTAGGGTTTTAGATAAAACTGCTTTTCTGATTTTTCAATTTCATCACGTGACTCCTAAAAACATTAATTTATATTTGAATTAATCTGAGCTGTGTCAGTCATTCAATTACTATATCCGTTCCAAAAAATAAACCTGTGTGTCGTTATTCCAATCCTATTGATTGGACAATGGTAATCACTTGATTAGGAATAAAAATTATCGCGAGACGCTAAAAGTCATTGAAAAATAATTGAAACTCAAGCCGCTAGCACATTGAGACAAGAGAATATCGTAAAAGTATTTTTTTTAAAAACATCATGACCATAACCTTAATCCATTTTTTAGGAATTCACAAAAAAACTAAAAATGTAATTTTTTTAATTATCTGCCGACGTTTCGGCTTATATTTTAAGCCTTATTCAGGTCTATCATGAAGGCAAGTGGGTACGTGTTGTCACCTGCATCAATTTTATTTTGACAGAGGGTCATTAAAATCTACATTTTTTTTTTAAAACCGCGTATTTGTCATGACAACCTTGACCGAACTTAAAAAAATTCTCTATTGATAATTTCTACGGTCAAAAACTCTACACTTTGTCGCTCTTAGTAAACCATGATTCTCCTCCAAACATAGAAGTGAAAGTTCACGGGGTTAAATGTTGGAAGAATATTTATATTTTTTTGTAAGGGCAAAATGTTTGTAAAAATAAAATGTTTAAAAAACTATGTATAGTGTATAATAAGTATCGGGAATTACAGATGTTAGATAGTTGTTTAGAGGGAGTCTGTTCCCCCCCTCTAAGTTGTTGGAATTAGGGACAGGATGGGTGAGGGGAGCGAGGACGCACCTACCGCAGGGCGTGGTCTCTTGTGCAAGCTGGTCTCTGGGCAGCTGACGTTATCTTCATTCGCTCGCTAACCTGTGTAACGATCTGATTATTGCGTACCCATAACTAATCAGCAATCATTTGCACAATTCCAACTAATTCCTAAAGTTTGGTGTACTTATTTCTTCCACGTTCTTAATTTCTCATTATAATGAAATGTAACAGTAAAAATACTTTGAACATTGAGAGAAATTCACTTTCTGTTGTTCAGAATTTTTTAAAATAATTTTTATATTGTATTTAGTGACAAGTGGCTCCAATCTCCGTCGTTTTTTCCTAGAGGCTTTTGGCTATCATACACTCATGTGATGTTTTTTTATTTTATAATAAGTCACCAAAGAAGTAGAAATGTTCTAGAAAGTATTTGAGATTGGACGAGATTATTACTTGCTGGTCCAGTCCAATCCATCGGTGTCTCAGTCTGGAACTCCCACCTGGACCACTCACTTCTTACAGAATGGTTTATGAGCGGGACCATTTCCCGTTCTGGAGGCTGAGGCGTCTCTATCAGCTGACCTCTCAACCCGACCCATGTTCTTCCCACTTAGGTTCGACCTCACATGAGTGTTGTTTCAATTCCTACAGTGCTGGAGATGGGTGATTTTCGAAAGAGAAATTATTTTTACGTCTATGACCTTTTCTCTGGAGAAATAATTCCACTGATAACCGTTGGATTTTATCATAAGGTGTAACGTGGTTTTTAATTATATACGCATAAACATTATTAAATGGCATTAAACTAAAGTGTTAGTGCATTATTAATTTTACTGTAGACTTTCACTATTTCAAAACATGTATTTTTATTTAACTAGAAATTAGATGATGATTACCACTCTACTGTAAGATAGCAGATTGAACAACATAACTTTATTTCTAATTCATGTTCTTACTAGTTTCCCTGTCTACTTGTCTAATAAATAATTTTGAGTGAAAAATTTACTTCATGGTTCGGAACGCCATCACTATTATACAATAAAAGAGGAAAACGCATTACTTCAATACATTCCCATTTGATAAACGTTCGATGATTAAAGGCCTAACATGTATCTTTTTACTTGAAATCATTAACCTTGATCTAACATTAAGTAGCTGATTTACAAAATTTTGAAATGGTTTTTTAAAAACCATAATTTTATATTATAAGTACAAATAATTATAAAGTTGTAGTTTAATAAAAATCTAATTAATGTATAAAACACATATTTACTGTAACTTTAAATTTGTTATCACTAATTACTTTTATTTTACAGTTATTCAGTGCTTGAATTTTTTTTTCATGTTTAAATCGTTGTTCTTAAAATAATCAAGTTTGGAATAATTATATTCATAAAATAACACTCGGAATTTCTAAATATTTTTGAATTGAATTATGTGGCTTATAATTAAAAATTTATATGTAAAGTTATATTTTAAAATTCTTAAACATAAGCTGGCTCTGGGGATGTTGTGTAAAAGGGTAAAGGGCTCAATCTCCTGGTCTTATTTATAAGTAAAACCTTCAGTAAAATGGGAATTTATTTTACTGACCATTCCATTAAGAACAATTTAGGCCTTTCTAGGAACAAAATGAAAAATGGTGGTCCGATAAACCAAACTTCGAATTTAATAACTAAACCTATTTATACAATATTTAAAATATACACTATGTTAGGGTTATCAAACAGTAACCAATTCTTCGCAATTTTCTTAGGTTTTAATTAATGGGCACTTTCCGTATTATTGATACCATCTTCGGAGCTCAGGTGCATCGCTAGGTAGGGACACATAGAGCCACCAAAGCAGGGACAGCTGATTGAGCTCCGAAGATGGTATCAATGATTCTGAAAGTGTTCAGCAATTAAAGTATAAGAGAAGTGTGAAGAATTGGATGCTATTTGCTATAATAAATATGAATGTAAGAATGTTAAATAAATTGTTCACAAAGTTAAACAATATAAAATAAATATGTATAGATCAAAGAAATTATTTTAGCGGTATACTATAAATCTACCGGTTTTTTATTCAACCAATGTCTGAAATGAATTAATATATCTTCCTATTTTCTTCCATTTAAATTTTCCTTTCTGATTGGTTTATTTTCTACTTTTGGCAATGAAATAAGAGACAGTCGAGGTTATGCTCTATTGTGCTGGTGCTTTTACAGGTTTTTCTATTAGATATCATAAATCTAACAAGATATGACCTAGTTTATCGCGTCTACTCGGTATTTGACACTGTTTGTACTCTGCAATCTAAGTTTTTTTCTGTTTTCTACTGCCCGTTTTATTCATGTCAATGAATACAATGGCCTTCCATTGTATTTTCCCCCCCTAATATATTATACTGAAATTGATTCTATCTTTCCGAATTCTGAAGAGAACTGATATTGATACACTAAAATATAAAAATGGTATGTCTTAAGATAACTTAAGAATCAGGTTTTGTATTTTTTAATATGTGTTAGCCCCCCTTTCTACCACTATATATATATATATATATATATATAGTGGTAGAAAGGGGGGCTAACACATATTAAAAAATACAAAACCTGATTCTTAAGTTATCTTAAGACATACCATTTTTATATTTTAGTGTATCAATATCAGTTCTCTTCAGAATTCGGAAAGATAGAATCAATTTCAGTATAATATATTAGGGGGGGAAAATACAATGGAAGGCCATTGTATTCATTGACATGAATAAAACGGGCAGTAGAAAACAGAAAAAAACTTAGATTGCAGAGTACAAACAGTGTCAAATACCGAGTAGACGCGATAAACTAGGTCATATCTTGTTAGATTTATGATATCTAATANATATAATAAAATAATCAGCGTTAAAAAAATATTAAAATCATTAAGTAAAAAAAGGTTTCCTTCAGTTTGAACATGGGGCGGTTAATGTCAAATTCATCAATGGACTGTCAGTACTCGTTCTCTTTCGTCTTATCTCCCCGGAGTAACCTCGGACCCTCTCTCTCACTCTCTCACTCTCTCTCTCTCTCTCTCTCTCTCTCTCATTCCCCTTCTCTCTCCTTTTTTCTCTCACTCTCTCTCTTTCCTCTTCTCTCTCCTTTTCTCACTCACTCTCTAGACTGCCATCTAGTGTACACTTCAATTAATTACAGTCGATACATCAGTGTCACAGTATTACTCCTAACACGCCCACCTTTCAGCTTATGTTATAATGTCTAGTCAGTTTAGAAATATCTTTCACTCATTGGTTAATAAATCCGGAATAGCTTCCATTACAAATAGAAATGGAATCTAATGAGACTTTAGTCATTATGAAATTTCAAAACAGTTTTGACTCATGATTGGGAAAATCTACTGTGATACCTAATCAACATTTCTTAAATCTGAATTAGTTTCCATTCAAAATTAAAAATTGTCTACACTTTTGAAATGTTAAAGGCGACTTTTAGTTTCACTTGAGTAATCGGTGTTGAATTGAAAGAAATATTTAAAAAGTTGTATAGTCGCACAGTAAGTAGTACAATGTAGAGATACATTGTAAGAACGAGTGTGGCATTTAGATTTATTTATTTTTCTTCGATCCCCAACAGGACTTTACTAGTGTGACACATATATCTGCGAAGGAAGATTTACAACCACTAGTGTGATGGGTTTCGTCATATAGGGGACGACTTATCGTCATAGTTGCAGATGGGCATACACGGCCCAGTGAGCCTCGATTAAAATGCCCACATACCTCTGTGGGTCGAGCGAGAGCTGTGTACTTTCTCTGCCTGACTCAAGAACAAGTTTGATTTACGTTAGTACAACGGTGCGGCTAATGTTACTTTTTACATATTCCTCTGGGTCAGGGGGAGCCATGTATGAAATATGTGTTTTACTTAAGCATAAAAAATATATTTAAGTACTATACACTATAATAATCTCGACTGTCAAAATAATTAAAATAAAGAAATAATAGTGTAACAGAAAGTAGAAACGTTTCTAATATGAACGTATCTCTTACTCTTACCTTAGGTCTAGAACCATCCTGAGCATTCCTTTTCTCATTATTATTATTGTTATCAGTGACATGTATAATAAAATTAATATAGCTAAGCTTTATTCAGAATGAAAAACCCAGATGAGCTACCATGAAGTACTGTAGAAGACACAAGGCTAGAAAAATAATTTATTTTTATGCTGAGACTTTTGGGTGGTGAAAGCAAGGAATCCATTTCGGAAATGAAAGGACAAAGACAGCGACTGTTCATATTCCACAGAGCGTGAAATATCTTACAGTTAGAGACGAGCCAATTCAATAGTGTGGGGCGAACTGCTGTAAATCTGCGAAATGGATTTCAGAAGCAGAGAAATAAATAAAATTTTATTGTTCAAACAAATGATTGAACTACTATGCCATATTGTAGCGAAAAAAAAATTATGCAATTCTAAGTTTATATTATTTATTATATTTTTAGAACCAATTTTTATTTTTTGTCCTACTTTATAATTA
>KZ808324.1:204873-229873 GCA_000696205.2 Oncopeltus fasciatus
CAATATATTTCATTTACAGTGTTCAGTCTGTGTATATATATATATATATATAGATATTTTTCTTTTGCGAAAAACGCTTTTTAGGTGAGTTTTTAGGTGTATGTATCTCTTGGTTTCTCTTTACTTCTGGATAGTCTACAGCAAAATGTATTAGTTACATCTTATATGCTCATTATTCTCTCCGGCTTCAAAATTAAAAGTCGTAATCTAATCCTTTTCTCTGTATCTCTAATGAAGCATCGACAAGCTGCTTAGATTACGCACCACTTGCGTGATGAACGCAGTGATAAATTTATCAATTGTGTGTTTAAAATGAAATATTTTTGTTTTTAAATTGTTTAATTTTTAAGTAACTTTGATAGCTGTTAGTTAAGCTATATGTGGAGTACACACTGTCAATACGCTTGTCAAATTAAAAGTAATGAGCTTATTAATGAAAAGGGGAATTTCGCTTATGATTTTTCTGATCTTTCGAGAAGTAACGTTCTGATGTACCATTTCATACTTCACGGGGTTGAAAAAGCAGATTTCAAACTTTTCTCGTTTTGGCTTGATAATAAAAAATTATTCTCACAGACACTAACATTATAAATATTTTATTTGGTTGTGGTTTTTTATCCCACGTAAATTTTAAACAATTAATGAGAGGGAATAGAATACAAAAATCTATCTGTCTCAGCCAGGAATCGAACCTGGATCTCCTGCTATCCGGGCCTGTGCACTTACCAGTTGTGCTTCCAGGACGCGCTAGTTATCTCATTCAATTCCCTCTACACTAGCAAGAGCCTAACCCACGAGAAAGGCGAGAACTTCGTCTTGTACTCGAAGGAGCTGACATTGTCAAGCTATTTGTCGACTCTTGTCATTTACTTTATTTAATTTTTTCTTTATAAATATTTTATTTGGTTGTGGTATTTTATCCCACGTAAATTTTAAACAATTAATGAGAGGGAATAGAATAAAAAAATCTGTCTGTCCCAGCCAGGAATCGAACCTGGATCTCCTGCTATCCAGGAGGGAATTTAATGTGATAACTAGCGCGTCCTGGTAGCACAACTGGCAAGTGCACCGGCCCGGATAGCAGGAGATCCAGGTTCGATTCCTGGCTGGGACAGATAGATTTTTTTATTCTATTCCCTCTCATTAATTGTTTAAAACTATAACATTATGGTTAATCATAGGTGCTAGCTGCGAAGGCACAAACTGCTGCTCTGAAACCTCTGAGAATGCGGTGCTTAAAGAACACAGAGAAGGACCTTATAAGGCACCCGAAAATCTAGGGCGGTGATATCTATGTACACATGTCAAAGGAGCCATCCATCCACCCGACGTCGGCTGGATCATTGCCTAACACGCTCATTGCCTGACATGTGGGCAATCAGGTGATGGCAGGGGGCGGGGGGGCCTGCAATGGGGAGTAACCGGAAAATCTGGGATTTCAAGCACATCATTGTCCATATTTTCTTTAGCTAGGCAAGTTCTTGCCTCATGGAACATTTTCATAATTGTTTTCATCGCGCTCCTGCATGATAACGCTCGTACACAGATCGTACTTCATTTTCTAAAATGACATATTATTTTCAATTATTACTGTCACACTTTAATTTTATAATTAGTAAAATATTGTGGAAAAGCTGTATGAATTGAAGGCAATCCACAACTGGCGTTCAAGGTTGGGCACTTAGTTCCGTCTTCAACTAGAAATTATTTTGCCATTTAGGAAGTGCATATTTATTAAATTCAAATGTTGCAATTCAGTTAATCCACATTTTAAAATTTACTGAAAATATATTTTTTATAAACTTTAAAAGCGGGATTATTATAGAGGATTAATAATATGGTAGATTATCATTCTACCATTTAAATTCCACTAGCGTTAACAGAATTCCATATCGATGAACATCCACTATATCGTGTTAATCAGATCATAGGAAAGATGTTGATGTGGCGAATACCATAAATTTGCTATACAAATGATGGAGATACAACGAAAACTAAGAAAATGAATCATGTGATATTTTTTCTAAGTGAAAAATTTAGGATATTGTTAATTCTAACATTAAGTGTTAGAATGAGATTACAATCTATCAAAGAGGTATACACTACCTGATAAGCCTATATCGTTCTCAATGTTAATAGTTTACTCAAATTAACTAGCCTAAATATAATATCTGTTTCTGGATCATGTATATATGAGCAATTAGAAATTGCTCAAAGAGGGGAGCCTACATTTTAATTTCATCAAATTCAATTATCCCTTTAGATTAACAAGTTTTATAGATATTTCTACGGTATGTTATTTGTGAATAAAAATAATTATATGACTCTCGACTACATCAATTTAAAGAGGCTTGCAGTATCCTATAAAATGAACTGTTCAAGTCACAGGCTACGGGGAGACGACGAAAATTATGAGAGCAAAAATTAAAAAGATCCCAATGCATTCCTAAATATTTCACAAAATCCATAGTGATAGGTATAATAACATACCCAAATAGAAGGTATAATAGAAATTGTTTCCTCTTAATACTTGAGGTAACTTCTATGTAATTGTTTAATTCAGTCTGTATGAAACTAATCACCGACGGGGCGACAAAGATATAAAATAATTCCAAAGCCACTTCAAAATAAGTTCATTTGTTTATAATAAAAACAATGTATTGTGACTACATATTCTGATACTATATGTTTTAAACAGATATCATCAAATTTTGTGGGGGAGGAATTATGATTTTTTATTTTGAGTTCATTAAAGTAGTTTATTTGTAACGTGTTAATAGTCTATCTTCCTATGAGTTTGTATGTACTATCATTTGTATACTGCCTTTTAAAGCAACACTGACAAATGGCTCATTACCTTAAAATACCAAAAGAATGTTGCCTAAATTTTTATTGTGTTAATTTTATGAGAAGGATTTGATTAAGTTTTAAGTTATATTCTTAAATTTTGTTTATAATTTTTTATATTTATAATACTTATGACGGTGAGTACTGCCTCGGAAAGAAATTGTACCTTGACAGGCTTCTGGATCCTCATTACTGAACTTCACTTGTTTTGTGAGATGTAAATTCCTCAGACTTTTCTTGACCATCCTCTAACTCTATTAGGAGAGAAATATGATCCTAGGAAAAGTTTAGCTAGTAACCAATTCACTACTTCCGTCGTACGTGAGTACTTAAGTTTCGATGACGCTGATGTCTCGAGTCTCGCAATCCTGGCGATGCGGGTTCGAATCCCGCACAGGGTAAGCTTTTATCGATAAATAAAAGCTGAGCCATGGATGTTTAGAATAAAATACCTGTAGATAGCTCCTCCCTCCATGACCCTAACTGGCTGAAAGGGAGGCATGCACTTAAATTTAAGCATTGCGTTTAAATGAATTGTTTATTAAGAAACGATTTAAAAAAAAAATACTATTTTATTTTCTAAAAGATATTTATTTAAATAGCTATTAGTTTTTTTTACTAAAACTTAATAAATAAAAATAGAAGTTTACAGAAGTTTACATTTACACAATTTTTAAATTGTGATCCCTTGTTTATAACACTTATAGTGTTGGAAAAGCTATTAAGACAAAATAAATTTTTCAGAAAGAAAAATTGTTATAATTTTTGCATTTTCTTATCATTCGTTATAAGTGTACAAATATATTTGAGGTTCGGTTAATCAGACGCTAAGAAAAATTTTGCATTAAAAAAATTAACAAGAATTTATTCCCTTTTGGTGGCATGAAAGAATAAATTCTTGTTAATTTTTCCATAGAAGACTTTTTCTAAATTTCTTCTGACCAAACCTCGAACCCAATAAACTGTACAGTAAATTATCTCCTTCTTGTTTTTATAACATAAAAAGAGATAATTAAAATTCATAGTTTATACCAGTTTATAATTTATTTACCCTAATTGCTCTCAATTTTAAATTATTCGAGAATTTCAGATAATTTTAAAATTAACAAACCACACCTCAGTTACAAGAAGTTAAACGATTAATTAAGTGAATGAGGCCTCAATGAATATTTCAACATTCAGTTAAAAAGAAGGTAAAATTCCTCAATAACTGTAGAGGGGCTGAGTCATGGCCAGCGCGTTCCCGCTTCTATAAGAAAACTAAGCCCCTAATCGGTGCTGTTGTGTAAGAGAGCGTGTTCTGGAGACCATTAGCGAGAGTTCGCGAGCGAGGGGTCAATGTTCAGGCCAGCCAGATGCAAAGAGATAGCAAACGGCTGGCTGTTGTAATGTACAATGCCAATGACGAATCTCTCTGGCCGATTTTAATTCTTAAATTCCACCATTGTGCAAAACTTGGCAGAACGGGTAGGCCTTGTTTTTACACTCTCCATTCATACTATCAATAATCAAAATCAGGATATTTGAAAATAATATAAGGGGGTAATGACCTATGGTGTGAAAATATAATTAGCTTGCTCAGTAAAGCATATTTAAAAAAAAACTAAAGTCTCTCGTAGAATTAGATATTTCATTAATGCATAGTGTATCACAATCATTTATGATCATGTTTACTAATAGAATTGTGACATGATACTCGTATTACGACAATGCAGATGGAGCTGCAATAAAATACTATATATATGATAATTTATATTAGTTAATATATAATTCATGAACAAGGCGAATACCAACGAAATGGAAAAACAGGCGTTCATAAAAAAAGAACCCAGAGTAAACCAATTGTGGCGTCTAGGCTGCAAAATTGAAATTGAAATTCAGAAAAACCCCACTCCTAAGTGTTCAATTTCTAAGCCTTAAGCCCAGTCTTTCTTTATTATTCACTGACGAAGGGCCAGAAGTCTAAACGAAAATTTTTCATTTCAATTTTTTTTTGTGATTTTACTACACTCTTTCTACTTTTACACCTGTTCTTATTTATTATATATACGTATGACAGCCACGATTATTTCATTTCTGTTTCCATTTATTTATACACACACACATATATATATATATACATACATACATACATACATACATACATACATACATACATACATACATACATACATACATACATACATACATACATACATATATACATACATACATACATACATACATACATACATACATACATACATACATACATACATACATACATACATACATACATACATACATACATACATACANGAAATAACTAAATATTTTTAGAAAAGCTACTAAAGTTGATTTTATTAAAAAAATATTCAATAAATAAATTTTTATTTATGTTTTGAGAAGAAAAAAAAAAGAAAAAAAAGAAGGCCTTAGATATCTGTTCTTTGACGCTTCAGTGGAGTCTCATAACTTTTGAAGTCATATAATGTAAGAGACCAGAAATGAAATTATGATTTACTACTTCATAAGAACATATTTAGTACACTTAGTTAGGCCTAATATTGCTTGTGAGATTTATGAGACTGCAGTGGGTATGTAATCATAAAGCGACATGTATATAAATAATGTTGTTATAGATAGCAAGGAATTAGGGATGCCTGGGGCAGTCATTCTGCCGCCACCGTATTATCAAAGCAGTAAACGTGTCTGCCCAGGACAATGTGTCAATCAAAAGTCGTAATTCCCATAGAAAAAGAGTGGTGTCGTAGGTCATCTTCTCTCCTTTTCCGATTCTCATTTTGTTATTTTTAGTTCATTGTAATCAAGTTACTAAATGTTTTTTACTTTAATAAAAATGTAATAAAAAATAAATAAAAAAATAAAATCAAGGTGGTTTTAATGGATTATAAATTATGAGATAATAGTAGAGCTTTCAATTTCAATTTGAGTTAAATTAAGATATCAGAAGAAAATATTTAATTTTAAAGTACGTTATATGAAGTATGAATAATACTATTAGATCCTCGTTTCCCGCCGAAAATCGGATTTATGTCTTTATACATGCACATGACCGTGGAACTTGTAACTTCCCAGATCAATAGTTAAAACGCCAAGCGCCCCCCCCCCACACAATATATATACATATTGCCAAGGAATCGATTGTTACCATCCATTTTTCCATAATTATTACAACAAAATTATGTTTTAAAAAAAATACTAGATTGGAATTAAATAAAGAACAAAAATCTGTGTTATGTAATAAAACTAATAAAAATGTATTAATATTTAATTATACAACAATTTATACTTGATAAATAATATAGATGCAGTATCAGCCCAGCTGTCTTAGTGTGAAGACCTCTCTGAAGGATTATCTCCACGTCTGGTCTATCAGTTTGCCTGCTCACTCAGGAAAGTCTTTTCAATCTTTTCAATTTTTAATTTTATTAATTTTTTCCTTTAATATTTTAATTTCCTGCACTATAAATTATTTTAAGGTTTAAGTACCGTCTCCACAAAAATGTCCGACTCAAAAAAAAAAAAAAAAAATGGAGATTAAAAAGAATATCAAGCGTAAACCTCCTACCCTATGAAACAAAAATTCCCGTTTGAATTTCGTACTCCTTAAACGTAGAGTGATGAAAAAATTCTAAGAATGTCACTTTCTGCAGATGAAAGCTATGAGAGTTTTACAGTTTTAGCTGATTTAGAGTCTCAAAATTTATTCAAAGTTTTCATTCAAATATTCAAATCACATTTTAAAATCCGGGGTTGTGCTTTTGTAAGTATCCACTCGGAAAGACTACCAAAATTTGAAAAGCATCAAAACACTTTAGGGCTACAAAGTTAATTCTTCTTTTCATAGAACACTGAATTTTTCTAGAGGGACAGCAAATTAATTTTGGTCAAGCTCAGAAAAATAAATTGCCAATCAAAAACGTTTAAGAATGTTTAAAAATACCGAAAGTGTTATAAAAAAAAAAAATGAAAAAACTAACATCGTACATTATTTTAACTTTTTATTGTTCGGATCTACTAGAAGAATATTTTTAGATTTTCATTAAGTAAAGGTAGTTCCTAATTTAAGGCTCGTTCTGTACAACAAATTTTAGGATTTTCGCTAAGGTGACGCACGTTTAGTAAGAGTGAACATAATATTTATCATAAATGTAAGAATAAATACCACGAAATTATATACAATGTTCCCCCATGCAAATGCATGTCTCGTACTCCTCATGTGTCACATATACATTGAGCGTAGTATAGAGGAACTGAGAGTGACTCAGAAACTTACGACCAATCTGAACGAAAAAATGGAGCACGAGATCAAGATCAAACGCAATGTAACCGTAAAAGTAGTAACCTTCCCAAAGCCTAAAGCATCTTATGCTGAAATGTCAACAATAAAAATTTGATTCCAATAAAAATAACAAGCTTATCGAAACTATCAATAATTTAGCTAACATAATTCAAATATTAAACACTAGAGTTCAGACTAGAAACTATTATTTGGAAATAAAATTGGCCATTTACACGAGTCACAAAAATCAAAAAGCTGACACTAAAGAGAGAGGCACCTCTGTAGCAGATCGTGAGGTAGTATTTATAACCTGCCATAAGAAATCACCCACCCAAAATATAAAATCTAAAAAATCTAAAAATGTTAAGTTGTAAATCAAAAATCTATTAACTATTCGGAGGTTCTTCGAATCTCCGGTGACCTCCCATATCACTAACTCTATAATAGCATAGATTACCTACATTACCAAATCCTTGGGGTTAATAACCTCCCCAAAAAACTATATAGTTCTATTCTTTGTGTATTAAATATTTTTTTACGTTTTTAAGCACTCTCAGTGTCAATGATCTCATCCTCAAAGTGCAATTAAACTTTTCCATAAATACTTTACTTTTGTGGGACATAGACTTTACTGGTGATCACAGTTCATTCGCTCATAGTGTAGATTGGAATGTAATCATTGATCCTGCATTAAACTCAGCAGTAATTAAATTTTTGCTATATGTTAAATGAAGCAAAGTGTAAAAGTAATTTTTTGGCTAGCAGAGGCGATATTTTTTGACAGTTCATGGGTCGAATCGTGACGAAGAGAGGAGTATGGAGAATGGTGAAAAACAATATACCACGTCAAAATAATTAAGGAATTTTTGTTTTATCAATCTATCGATATAGAGAAATTTTCCAGGTTGCTGTCAGAATCCAAACTTGTATGTAAAAACATATTTAATCTACGATACACATTACATTAGAGGTAAGCCCGGTGACAAATCATAAATGCAAGCAAGGCCGCTGAGTGTTCTATATTTCTGACTGGTTTAGTTTTTTCAAACTGCATCTCGCGTCACCTTATATAGACGTTACAGAATCTCTCCGTCGTATCAAGACATCATCGGATGTCAGAAGTTACTGCGACCAAGATATTACTTAATCCTGTGTAGTGCACGCGTAGATTCCTGCCCGCTTAGCATGTTTTCACTGAGATACGAGTTTTATCTATTAACTTTATTTATTTTGTGCGAAAATTTTCAAAGCATTAAGTGTGAGATGAAAAAAGTCTGTCACGCACCATGCAGCAAAGCTAATTTCTCAGTATCACAAATGATAAATATTTGTATGTTAACCGTGGCATGTAATCCCGTACCCTAATAGAATGTATCTTCTATAAAAAAATTAATAAAAAAAATCTGGGTTCAATTTCATTACTGTAAACTAAATATTACGCTCGCTGAAAAGAAAAAACAATTTTTACTTCAACTTGTCTCTACAGGTTTTTCCGGTAATTCCCCAACTCCTATTGATCCGGTTTAAATGAATAACAAAGGAGCTCTTCATATACACACACTTATATATANTAAATTTCTGGAGTTATACGTTTGCTTTCAGATAACTCATGAGCAAGGACACTCGTGCTATTGAGTGAGCGATGGACAGATGTACAAATACAGTATTTTATATACGGTATGTCGAGGCATGCGACATTCATGACTTACAACGGGTTGTATATATATATATATAAACGAAAAGCAGAATTTCTATAAGGAAAACAACTAATTACAAAACATTGGCCGTAAAATTAAACTTTACATTGGTAAAGGTAAAACCCCCCTTCTAATTATGGGATTTTGCTGTGTAATTCCTTTATCGTGAGTCTAAGCTGTTGGTTTATATCATGTTCAGCAATATATTTTACCAGATAAATTTTTTACTCACACTTGACGTTTCAGGTTATATCCCACATCTTTTGTTCCGATTTTGCTCTATAACCAATATAGTTATTTTATGTTCAATTATGCATTCAAAATAGGCGGTATGCCAAATTTCGTCATGATAACAACGAAATAAACTGTATAGTTTAAAATTTACGGGTTAAACCGCACTCCCATTTGTACACTTTCCAATAACATTTGGCATGAAAAAAATTTAATGTTGCTATTGAGAATATAATCTCAAATAGATTGAAAATAATATTGCTTTGGAATTTGTTAAAATATCTTTCTGCAACACACACTGGGGAAGACCCTGAGTTCTGATGTTGAGATTCTTGATTTCAAAAGAACTCAGCTATGGACAATAAAAAAAAAAATGTCTGGAAGAGTAGAATTTTGATTTATGGTTTATGGGAGATTTATACAAATTCTAGCTCCAGTTCATTAAACCTCCCCCCCCCAAAAAAAATAGTGTTAGATTGGTTCCTGAGTTATCCATTTATTTTGTTGTTTATGTGAATTTGTTGATTATTTTTATGTACTGGTAGCTATTGCCTTCCTTCCAAATAAGATTCTAATAAATTTGATTCGATTGATCGATTGATTTGACAGACTCACACACACACATACATACTAAGTATGTGATATACATAAATATATACCCACATACACTAGGCACATATGACTGACACTTAAGTTTGGGCTTGAAAAAGAGAAATGAGTCCCCACCCTCCTCTTGTGGGCAGGGCAGCCCAGCCCACTGCCCCAGATCCAGCCACCCTCACCTTCGACCTTCCTTTGGCCAACCCGCCCTTCACACTTCTTTTTCTCTGTCCAACTACGTCTGCTCTATATTTATTCTTTTTTCGATATATATATATATATATATGGTAAAACCGAAATATCCTTATAATACATTTTATGAGGTTTATCGAATTTTTATAGATTTCATTACTTTATATTATTATAACGGCTGCCGCTACTGATTATCATATTTACCTCTAAATAATCAAGCCAAGTCGTGATGTAAGTGTGGAATGTTGAAGTTGTAGTGTATTGTACTTATACTTATGCCAGTATCGTAAGTATCTAGGACTTAACATTCTCATTATGAAAACAAAACATTCTCAGATTTCAGCCTTCTTTAAATTTCCCGATTTTTTAAAAGCTATTCTCCAAGGGTCAATCTAAAATTTTTAAATAAGGGAATTATATTATTAGAATTTACGTTAGAAAAATACTATAAATCTTCGAAGCAAAAAAAATTACGAAAATCATAATGTTTCAATTTCTTTCCAATGTACGCTCAATTATTCAAAGATAGAAACTTTATGAAGTGTACTGAAGAAGAATTATAACATGTACTAGCTAAACAAAATTTAGTTCTTGTTAAAATAATTTATAAAACAATAAAAAACATTAAAGTACCGACTCCTTCTCTTATATAGCCTTTGACAGGGCTGAAATTCCTGAAAAAATAGTACCCGGTATCACTATACAGTAGGCTACTAATTTGTTCCAAGTGCTATGGGTACTGTCCTGGTTCCTGTACTTGTTTACTAAAATGTACCTATATGTAGTAAAAGTGGCGAAACTCACTAATCTTAAAAATAGCTTGCTGAAGCTTCAGAGATCGGCACTGATCAGGGTCACAAAGACCTACCGGACAGTGTCCACGGAGGAATTGCAGATGCAACCTTGGAATATATTGATTGACTTCTTGGTGGCCAAGCGGCTCATAAGCTCGGGTGAGAGACCACCCCTGAGGCTCCCACCTCGCTGGCTTCCAGTTTGAGAACGGCGGTCGGGACTTGAACAAAGACAAGACAATAAAGCACTGTGAGTCCGAGGTCCTGAGC
This sequence comes from Oncopeltus fasciatus, assembly GCA_000696205.2. Classification (NCBI taxonomy): domain Eukaryota; kingdom Metazoa; phylum Arthropoda; class Insecta; order Hemiptera; family Lygaeidae; genus Oncopeltus; species Oncopeltus fasciatus. The sequence goes on from KZ808324.1 coordinate 215,790, forward strand.
GAGTGGCAGGTGCACTGGAGCCACACGGGAAAAGAAGCGGCTACCAAACTCTTCCTCCCAAGTGTCTCGAAGCGGATGTCGAAGCCATTCGTCGAATTAGACCACTGGACGACGCAAATTTTGAGGGGCCACGGAAAATTGCACAGTTTTAAAAGGCCGCGGGCAGCTGGGGCTCAATAAGTGAGGATGCAACACACATCCTTCTAGAATGTCCAGAATATGACGGAGACCGATTAAAAGCCTAATGGTCCTTGGAGTATTGTTTCCCGAGTCCCAGACTATCACAGACTATGTGGAAAACTAGACTTCCTTCCAAGCCTTGATCAGCTTTGCCAAGGAATGGAAAAATATAAAGGCAGGCTTTTAAGATTCCATAGTATAATTTTCATTATCCCTGGAAAAAACCTTTAAATTTCTGGAGTTATACGTTTGCTTTCAGATAACTCATGAGCAAGGACACTCGTGCTATTGAGTGAGCGATGGACAGATGTACAAATACAGTATTTTATATACGGTATGTCGAGGCATGCGACATTCATGACTTACAACGGGTTGTATTAAATTGTTGTAAATACCTTATGCCAACATGGTGACATTAATCTTGCTATTCAACTGTCTTTAAATGTACTTTAGTAATGATTATACTAGCTCTTGATTTGACTGTAAATAATTTTAACATTTAATTTTATTTCCAAGGAAAATTTATTTTTTAAAAAAAGAATTTAGCAATATCAACAGAGCAGAACAGAAAGAAAATCTAAAATTGGATGAACAATAGGAACATTATATAAATTATAAATGAGGCAACCTGTAATGCGATATCTGGACAAAATTATGCAGTAGCACTTTTTAATTTTGTAGTGGCACAATAACTCTTTATTTTGTAATATGATAATTTTTTTCAGAGGATTGCTTTACTCTTTTTATAGATAGTCATAGTAACGAAACGTTTTTAGAAAAATTGAAGAGAATTTTTTATCAAAGTTTCATACTGTGAAAAAAGAGAAAAAAGTATTTTGTAAAGCTTTTATTTTTAATTACTGTCGTATCCGAAGAAATTTGTTGATAATTTATGTATTTCCATATCTTGCTACTGTTTGAGAGTGAGTTGGCAATAAAGCGTTTACAAAGAAACTATCTTATTCAAAAGTTTAAAATAAACTACATATGTAAGAGCATTTCATTATTTAACAAAGTTTTTATAAATAATGCGATTCCTTGTATTATTCTTATGGCTATAATATTGAAACATAAGTGAATACTCCTTGTTGCAAGTATTATAATTTACAGATACGACTTATATTTTATTTGACAGTATAAATTTAGTTTATCCAGATTTCCCATATTTCATTAAGGTAAACACAAATTAAAATAAATGACGAATTATGTACTAATAGCCAGAGTATATAATAAGCGTGTGTCAGGGAAGTTCAAATTTCCCACCATGAACACAGCTGCAGGACACCCCTGAAGAGTGGTGCTATCTGTGGTGGGCCCCAGCAACTACCTGCCCTTTGACCTAGTAACCATTCTTGTGCTAGGTACCTTCTCTTTTGAAGCTGATCTGAATGTATTATGGCGGAATAGGAAGCAAGTAGACCTCTCTGAGCATGGAAGAAGGAAGAAAGAAAAGGAAATTGAGTACATTTTCATTTCAAACTGGCCCTGGATACAAAATGTGAGTAGCCACTTACATTTCTCATATTCCTGGGATTATTTAATCACCAGCAAATAAATTTTCTCCACTTTCATAGCACAAAACCTACAGTTCTCAACAATGCCCTCAACTCAGCAAAAGCTACAATAAACCAGCCATAGATTTCAATTTTATTAATCTATTTTCTATCTCCTTTATAATTATTGTTTATTTCTGTATATACAATTTATTTATATTTCAATTTCTTATTTTATGAAAAAAGAAGACTTTATTTTTGCTATTTTAATTTAAGATTACAGACCGTTCAAAATTTACCCGAATTCCAGCTATCTACTAAATCTTTTGCTGGGCTATTTCAAATGATTTTTACTTAGATTATTAAATTCAAAATTGTAGCATGGCCTTCAGTACACAAAGCAAAAAAAGTAAGACTAACATTTGCCAGAGACTGGCCAGTGGGAAAAGCGCTCACCAATCGTCGGTAGATTCATGTCTATTTTTTTTTTTTTTTAAATGTTATAAAATTATATTTTACAATTTTTTAATATATAAATTTTTTCGCAACGCCTATAAAGTTCAATTTTGGTCCCTCTCTAAACATTTTCCTCCTTGACCAATTTTAACCATTAACGAAATCATTTAAGAATTTGAAAAAAAGAAGGTATTAGGACCATATTTGGATTTATTATTTTAAACATTTCGGATTCCAAGTGGAAACAGGAGTATGTCTGTGTGTGTGTAAACATACACAAGGTTGTTTTTAATGTACGATTTAATAAGTTTTGTGATTTTTTCTAAAAGGACACAAAAATATATGTTTTTCGATAATTCACTTAGTTCTCTGGCTATTGCGACCCAAATTTTGTTTTTATTTTAGTGACATATTACTGTTTAAATATTTTTTAATCTGTTTAGTTTTAATTTATTTATGTTATAAAACGTATATTGCGTCAGGAAATCTTTATTTTAGTTTCAATGTCATTAAAAAATCTAAAAGAGCCCTATTTTGTTCAAAGGTAAATCCTTACTCATTCATCTCACTAAACCTTATATAATCAATTTTTAAAAGATTTTATACTTCATACAATTCATTACTAAAATAAAAAATATTCAACACTCAGTCAGTCTGTTGTCTTAGCCGCGATAAAATGTTAATAACCAGTGAAATAGTGGAAAAGGTGCTTGCTTTAGAGGCTTGAAATCAAAGTTGCAGGCAGCCCATATTTCTTATCAGTGAAATATTTTGCGAACTATAGCATACAAGCTGTTATTCACGAATAATAATAATTAATAATTTAATGAGGAGAAACTTTCTTATAAATGGTATAGTTTTTATTATATGTATGTTTAGCTTATGTAATTATAGTTCGCGAAGAAAGTGGTCAAAACCTATTTCTGAACGTACTCAAAGGAAACCCCTATATATTTATAGGTAGCTATCGAAGCAACTGGGGATTTCTAAATGTGCGGTCTAAAGATTTTTAAAATCATTTGGATATAATCTATTTCACATTTCTCTCCACCAGAGTGGGGATCGGAGAAGTTCGAAGTAACAAGTGAGAGTCAGTGACGAGGTCACATTTTGTAGTGATGGATTGCTGAACAACTCTCCATTCTGGGCTGGATAAAATCCTAAGTGAACTCGATAAGTAGTAAGGAAATGGATATTCATTTGTCTCTCAATCCTTATGAAAAAATTATAGTAAAAAGAAAAAATATCTATAAAAAAATATATGTTTTCCCCGACTTATGTTTGACCAATCTATGCTGCCTTCATAAGAGACCAGATACTATGGTATGGTATAGAGTTATGACTCTTTCTCTATGCTCGCTAGAATATGTAGTTTCAACATTACGGTTGACCTAATCATTTTTTCTATGTGACTTCTTATTTTTTTTCGGGTCAATTTTTTATTAATTTAACCTAAATAGCTCTTTTTTCTTTATAGATAACCTGAAAAAGGATTCGAAATACGTCTGGGGATTGGTGGATTGGTAGAGGCGGCCCCGTACCTTGGCATCCAAGATTCCTCATATCTTACTCTTCTGGGTTGTGTAAATGACAAGTTAAGTATATTAAAAAGTACTCGCTATACCCAACTAAGTCAGCGGGGATCTGGTCACGCTCTGCCTGTATATCACCCTGGAAATTAATCAGACGTGTACCCTGAAAATTTTCCGATCCCTCTGTCAGCAAATGAACTGTACATGTAAATACTGTGGAATAGGAGTTGTGAATTGATCGAGAAACATTCATAACCAAATAAAAGTGATTAGAAATAAGTTTTTCCATTCTCATTTATTAACTTGCATTTTTCGTAAAAGTTTACTTTAAACACTCCTCAAAAATGTCTTAGTCCAATAAAAATATTTTAATGTAAAGAAATTTGAAATGAAAAATTAAGAAACTGTTGCAACAAAAATATTTAAAAATAACTCAGAAAAAGACAGAAATCATTACACTATAACAAGTGCTGAACGAAATGATGCATCGAAAATAAACTTCTCTGCTTTACATATTTTCTATATTATAGGGTGTTAAATAAAGAGTGCACCCCAACCTTTAAGGGTAAATATCTGCTCTTAGGGGGCTATTTTCTTAAAAACTGGGACACCATATGATGATTCTCTAAAATTTTGCCTAAAATCCTTTATTTCTGATATTCAAATGCGGCTGTCTTATCTTGGAAACCAACACATAAGTTATGTATAAATGTGTGTGTGTCTGTGTGTATATATATACATTTATAATTGTTGGATCATATATGAATGGACCATATATTTAGCTTCTGCTGATAAAGATATGCTAAAAAATTTTAAGAGTCACTTCATGTTACTAACATGAATAGCTTTATATCTCAACAGGAAGTCTGTCAAAATTTTATTCTATAAATTTATTTCTTAGATCGATTTTTGATCTATCTATACATATAATATCGCTAAAGCTTTATTTACATTGAAGTTGACTGATTATTTAACCACTTTCAAAGTTCGGTACTTATCACATCATCAATTCAGCCAAAAATCTCAGGACTTGGTACACATGATGCTTGTAATCTTTAAAAGTACAGTAAATCTCGATGTTTTTTAGCCGTACGTACACATATTTTAATATAATACACCTAGAAGAGTGCTTCCATATTTACCCTAATAATATAGTTGAGCTATATTCGGCTCAATATATGATTCAACCATCATTCTCTCTCTCTCTCTCTCTCTCTCTCTCTCTCTCTCTCTCTCTCTCTNTATCTTTTAAACATGAAAAGAAAGGCTCCCAAGCTTATAAAATACAATAAGCACAAAATATATTAGGCGTATAAATTTCTATCATTTACATTTGATTACATTGGGAATGCAATGAAAAGTAGGAGATGTGTTTGTTTATACTGCTTTTGTTACTTTGTTTTAATAGAAAATCTAATAAAAAACTTACTATTTACGATGTTGAGAAATTGGTTAATTGTACGAACCTCCGTGAGGCTTTTAGAAATGGGAGACCGTGAGAATGGCTGCTTGAAGATGATGTACATGCACACACACACACACACACACGCGATATCTATGAATGACAATCGATAGGAGTCAGTGTCCTTGAAGGAGGACTCCGCTTGGATTATTCATGATTTTGTACACAAACAATTGTTTTAGCACTATTAATTACTTAATTAAACTGTTTATAATTTTTTTTTTCTTTTAAAAGGTGAATGTTGTTTTAATAATGCCACTGATTTCAGTTTCTTCTAGACATTTAATTCGTAATTGCGAAAAATAATTATGGTAATATAGTAATATTATTCGGAGTTGCGTTCTCTTCCCCATGTTAATGCTACTCACAGCCACTGAACAATATTTTGAGCAATTAAAAAATCTAAACTGTTACAGAATGTAACAACCAAATAAATAATAAATAAAAAAATCTGAAGCATATAATATTGTGTCCTAGAGTGATGTAATTTCTTTGTCAAAGATTTAAAAGGTAAATAAGACTACAATTATAGATTATTTGGATATGAAATTATATTACAAGGTTAATACAACATTTAATAGAAAAATGACATGTAATATGTGTTATTTTTTCTAATGTTATTATTCTTGTATAAAATATGCTTTGAATCATACTATAAATATTTTCCTGCAAAAGTCAAGAACCCATTATTTACTAATAGGAATAATTGTTATAAATGGTACCTATAATGTGCTTACTTTTTAATATAATTTTAGCTCTACTTTATTATCTAGGACAGGATTTCTGTACGCCCATGATGTCCTCCAAATTTTTGGTGGTGAGAGCTTTACCCTTGGTCTCCTCTACATCCCGTTTTCTCCAGACTTCCAAGGTCCTCCTCCACGGGAGTGTACTGTTTCCAAGAAGGGCAGGGTCCTCTCACCACCCCTCCTGCCCCCACCCCTAGTGGTGTCCAGGGGGTGGCTGGAAGCCCAGTCTCCGCTGTGCCCCTGATCCAGACGCCTGCCTCAACGACTCTCCGGACCATTCTACAAAGACCGACATGATAAGGTTAGTCAGTTACTACATAATAATTTTTTTTCTTTTTAAGCTTTTGCTAATTCTAGAAAAAAGAGACATATTTAGACTCATATTGATTTTAAAAAAAAAATTATATTTATCGAAATCGAGAGCGCATCTCATCACTTTCTGTTACCGTAAATTAGATAATGTTGTATTCGATCAATAATTTAATTGTATTAATTGTAATTAGTAAATAATGGAATTTTATAGAAATGTGAGTTTTCTGAAATGGCATTTCTATTTATCTGTTATATACGTCGTTGATATATAACACATAGCTATGATAAAACAGGTACATATTAATAACTTTAAAATTTTGAAAGTCCAAAAAAGGATTTAGGGACTGAAAGAGTAAAGAGGGAGGGGCAGGGGATGCTTTCAATACAGTTAAATCGACTTACCTTAAAATTCTTCTGTATACCATAAAATTTAGTTTAAAATTAGTTGTATTTTTAATGAACCTTTAGAATTTTTTTGAGTTTATATTAAAATACATTAAAATTAATGAAAAATAGATCCAGGGAGACATGAATATTTTTTGGATGTGTAACTACTCATACCTAATCTTCGCATAACGATTTTCGAACATGTTGAAAAGTAAAAAATATTTTCTCAACTTGCTTATTTAAAATATTTTATAAAAAGTTTATTGTAATGTACATTTATTATTAATAAAAACTTTATTAGTTATTACTTTCTGAAATTTTCGTCCACCTTGTTGGGTATTGGGCTGGTGCAATAATAGTATAAATAAATTTAATGTACATAACCCGTTTTTCTACAAATCTACTAAATAATATCAGAGTTGTAATTTTTAGGGCCAAATTCAAGAAAATAAATACCAATACATTTATTGTGATGAGTGTATTAATTTTGTTTCCTTCAGTCGCTATTTGAGTAGCACATCTGTAACACTTTTACTCTGTTGTAAGTCCCCACTCCTAGGGAGTGGTTTTCGATCAGAAGGCCACTTTCATTTATTTAAGAAAATTACACTTCACCCCAGTAGCATTAATTATGGCAAATTTTATTGCTCGAAATATTTTTTTTTTTTCATTGCGTTGTATTTCGTAGCTTTATTAGGAATGACACACTTCTCAAACTGCATATTAATCATATGTTTTAAGACCAACTCTACATAAGCTGCTAAAACAATTTATATCTAGATTATAAACAACTGATTTGATCTAGATACTTTATTTACTTAAATAAGACCAAATGAATTTAGTTTTAATAAACAGCAGTTGTCCTTTAAAATTTCGGCAGCTATCTATATAAATTTATAAAAAAAAAATAAATAAAATTTCATCAGTTATCCTTAAAACGTTATCAGTAAAAATAATCAAAACGAATTTAGTTTTGGCTATTTTTGGTTTTTTGCTGAATAAATCGTCCATTAAAAAGTGACGCACAAATAAAATCCAAATTCAAATAATTATAATGAAACGTGTTGACATTTTAAAAATACGACTCCCGGATCAAAACTTGTTAAAAACCATCTAGAAATAAACACATTATGCAAAAACACCATTTCTGCGTTATATCATCTGGTTTTTTTTTAATAGTAAATGTTTGCATTGCTTTGCTGTATAAGAAAAACACTGAACTAAAAAGAAAAATTTATTAAGAATTTCGAATGATAACCTTCAAAATAATCTAAAGGGTTATTATAACTACCAATGAATATAGATCTATTATACCCTCTATTATCCGTCTTCATTGGTTTGAAGTTGAATACAGCGACAGTGAACACATGTATTCGGCCACGAGGATGGACAATGCCCGAAAGCGCTCGCCAGCAGAAGATGGTTTGCAGAAACCAATGAAGACGGATAATAGAAGGTATGATATAACCTTCAAAGGTTGAAAGCAATCAAGTTTGAATAAATACATTTTGGGAAACAGAACTTGCTCTTAAATGCGTAGCCACAAACCACTACTAATATAAGAATATACAACGCTTCATCTATATCTCATGTAAACGGTGAATGTATAGGTTGGGATGTATGTTCCAGCGAGAAACTACTTTCTTTGCCTCCCAACTTTACTTTGCCCAAAAAGCTTTTCCTCTTTAAGCCCTCATCAGGTAGTTGGTGAGAAGAGTCGTTAATGCCTGATGCATATGTCCACTTTAGTGGAGTAAATCAGAGAGCCCTCCGTGAAAGTAAATATTTATAAGAATATAATAAATGTACTTATTATATGGATTGTCTCAGATTTTTACAGTTAAGAGGGGTTAACTTAAAAATAAATAATATTATTCTATCTGATTAATAGTGAAACACGAATCAATGCATTTCTTCTTGAAAACTATTGTATAATTCAGAGAAAAACTTATTTTATATATTATCATTGATAATAATGAATGGTAAAAAATGAAAACTGTAGAAAAAATGTTTTCTAAGTATGACAAACTAAACAACTATTATGAAACTGTTATGAAATGATTGAAAGTTACGGACATGGAAGCAATAAGGCAAAACACTGTGATGGGCCGAGGAGCTGGGCAAATATCGAAGTCCCACATGGACACTAAACGTAGCACATACTCTTGCTTGACAGTAATATACCTTAATGATCTTACATGAAATTCGAAACGCCCTAACACACTACATAAGAGATCTTCTGACTCTAGCATCTGTGTGATATAATAGAATTAAGGGGGGGGGGGGGAATAAAACTTACCACTTGTAATTTTACTGCTAAGCTCTCTATGACTTATCTATATATACAAAAAATATGTCCAATTACTTATAAAAAGTTTTAACTTAATTTTTTAATTTAATTCTTGATTTCATTATTATTTAAATATTTCTCAGAATGATTTAGTTTCTTGGTAAAATATTTTATTATAAATGAATCCAAATTGTATGCTAAGTCTGAAGTAAAACAAAATTAAATATATGTTAGTATTGATAATAAATTTTTTAATGAGAGTGAAGCATTTGTACTTAACGGAAGATTAATTTTAAGTTTTATTTTGTCTTATTTAGCAAAACCTAGCTTTTTTTCCCTCCTGACATTGCATTTAAATAAATCTAAAATAAATAACCTAAAATTTTGAAGATCTATCCATTGTTTTTTTCTTTTTTGGTATTCTCATAAGGCTCATCCTTCTTCTTACTCTCATTTAATATATAGATCTCGCGTGTGTTTCGTTATATATTTCATTAATACAATAATAACACGAAAAAATAATTACTTATTTCAGATGTATGATATATTAAAAAATGTATTATATATCTTGTAATGAACTCGTTGAGCTTTCCATGAAAATATCATTCTTTGTCTAAGAACAATAATACTGTTATGGGCTACGGGTCACTAATAATTGAGAACTGAGATAAATATAAGTTAAATTATTATAACCTCTACTAATTACAAACTAACCTACTGCTCTTACTAACTAATGAATAAATAGAAATAGAAAGTATAAACTACTTACAGTTAATAAAATAATTAATGTGTACAATTAAATTAAATGTGCTTATTTGCAAAGAGGCCTCACTAATTAATAACTTTTTAGTTACTGTCACTTATCACTTCACTGGTATCGTCATTGCAGAGGCTAAGACCCTCGTGTCCAGCAAGCGATCTGACACGGAGTTTGACACCGAGTAACACTGAGATATCACTGACTCGGGGGAGCGCTGGCGAGCTGCTTGTATAATTACATGAAAGGGTCGAAGACGGTCCTAGAAGATTTTCACAGGATTTCTATGTATTCCTTCTTCCATTCTCTCTGACCAAAGGAAGCAGATGTCATTCTTCTATCGACACTTTTCCGTACGAGGCTGGTCCTCACACCAACTACTTCTCTAGTTTTTAACAACACTCACTCACAGAACTATTACAAAAGGTTATAAAAATACCCTGAGGAATAGGCGTTCAGATGGGAGACCGATTTATTGATAGTAGAGATTCCATTTTTCAGGTTTCCTTTGTTTGGCAAGAGTATAGTCGTTGGATAACCCTTAATCCAGCGAGAGAGCTGTTAGACTTTTAGAAGATTTTTCTTTTCTTAGAGATAAAATTATTAAACTTTGTTCGCCTTTTAACCTAGTTTCTCGCTCTTGAACACCTAACTATTTTTTTAGAGTCTTACTTAAATAGGCTCTTAAAACAAAAGTAGGATTTTTCACTACTATGCTTAAATAAAATTATAATATGAGCTTTCGACAAATTCAAAAGTCTTAAGCTCTAATGATTCAAATACTCTTGTTTTAGAAATGTCTGTGGGTGGATGTATTGGTAGATAATTATACTTTTTGAAAGCTTTATAAATCAGAATGAAATTTGGAATATGAAAACACTTGGTTCGAAAAAAGCTTCATATTTTAGGCAATATATGAGTGTGCGTGTGTGTGCGTGTGGGTGGGTGGGTGAATGTGTACTTCAGAAAGGACATAAGAATCTAGAGTTTTTTTCTCATATATTACAAAAAAAAATTAACTGCAAAAAATTAAATTAAAAGTTAAATACACCATGTATATGTAAAACATTCAGTCATAATAAGGAGAAGGATACTCAGAATCATGAGCAAGGACACTCGTGCTATTGAGTGAGCGATGGACAGATGTACAAATACAGTATTTTATATACGGTATGTCGAGGCATGCGACATTCATGACTTACAACGGGTTGTATTAAATTGTTGTAAATACCTTATGCCAACATGGTGACATTAATCTTGCTATTCAACTGTCTTTAAATGTACTTTAGTAATGATTATACTAGCTCTTGATTTGACTGTAAATAATTTTAACATTTAATTTTATTTCCAAGGAAAATTTATTTTTTAAAAAAAGAATTTAGCAATATCAACAGAGCAGAACAGAAAGAAAATCTAAAATTGGATGAACAATAGGAACATTATATAAATTATAAATGAGGCAACCTGTAATGCGATATCTGGACAAAATTATGCAGTAGCACTTTTTAATTTTGTAGTGGCACAATAACTCTTTATTTTGTAATATGATAATTTTTTTCAGAGGATTGCTTTACTCTTTTTATAGATAGTCATAGTAACGAAACGTTTTTAGAAAAATTGAAGAGAATTTTTTATCAAAGTTTCATACTGTGAAAAAAGAGAAAAAAGTATTTTGTAAAGCTTTTATTTTTAATTACTGTCGTATCCGAAGAAATTTGTTGATAATTTATGTATTTCCATATCTTGCTACTGTTTGAGAGTGAGTTGGCAATAAAGCGTTTACAAAGAAACTATCTTATTCAAAAGTTTAAAATAAACTACATATGTAAGAGCATTTCATTATTTAACAAAGTTTTTATAAATAATGCGATTCCTTGTATTATTCTTATGGCTATAATATTGAAACATAAGTGAATACTCCTTGTTGCAAGTATTATAATTTACAGATACGACTTATATTTTATTTGACAGTATAAATTTAGTTTATCCAGATTTCCCATATTTCATTAAGGTAAACACAAATTAAAATAAATGACGAATTATGTACTAATAGCCAGAGTATATAATAAGCGTGTGTCAGGGAAGTTCAAATTTCCCACCATGAACACAGCTGCAGGACACCCCTGAAGAGTGGTGCTATCTGTGGTGGGCCCCAGCAACTACCTGCCCTTTGACCTAGTAACCATTCTTGTGCTAGGTACCTTCTCTTTTGAAGCTGATCTGAATGTATTATGGCGGAATAGGAAGCAAGTAGACCTCTCTGAGCATGGAAGAAGGAAGAAAGAAAAGGAAATTGAGTACATTTTCATTTCAAACTGGCCCTGGATACAAAATGTGAGTAGCCACTTACATTTCTCATATTCCTGGGATTATTTAATCACCAGCAAATAAATTTTCTCCACTTTCATAGCACAAAACCTACAGTTCTCAACAATGCCCTCAACTCAGCAAAAGCTACAATAAACCAGCCATAGATTTCAATTTTATTAATCTATTTTCTATCTCCTTTATAATTATTGTTTATTTCTGTATATACAATTTATTTATATTTCAATTTCTTATTTTATGAAAAAAGAAGACTTTATTTTTGCTATTTTAATTTAAGATTACAGACCGTTCAAAATTTACCCGAATTCCAGCTATCTACTAAATCTTTTGCTGGGCTATTTCAAATGATTTTTACTTAGATTATTAAATTCAAAATTGTAGCATGGCCTTCAGTACACAAAGCAAAAAAAGTAAGACTAACATTTGCCAGAGACTGGCCAGTGGGAAAAGCGCTCACCAATCGTCGGTAGATTCATGTCTATTTTTTTTTTTTTTTAAATGTTATAAAATTATATTTTACAATTTTTTAATATATAAATTTTTTCGCAACGCCTATAAAGTTCAATTTTGGTCCCTCTCTAAACATTTTCCTCCTTGACCAATTTTAACCATTAACGAAATCATTTAAGAATTTGAAAAAAAGAAGGTATTAGGACCATATTTGGATTTATTATTTTAAACATTTCGGATTCCAAGTGGAAACAGGAGTATGTCTGTGTGTGTGTAAACATACACAAGGTTGTTTTTAATGTACGATTTAATAAGTTTTGTGATTTTTTCTAAAAGGACACAAAAATATATGTTTTTCGATAATTCACTTAGTTCTCTGGCTATTGCGACCCAAATTTTGTTTTTATTTTAGTGACATATTACTGTTTAAATATTTTTTAATCTGTTTAGTTTTAATTTATTTATGTTATAAAACGTATATTGCGTCAGGAAATCTTTATTTTAGTTTCAATGTCATTAAAAAATCTAAAAGAGCCCTATTTTGTTCAAAGGTAAATCCTTACTCATTCATCTCACTAAACCTTATATAATCAATTTTTAAAAGATTTTATACTTCATACAATTCATTACTAAAATAAAAAATATTCAACACTCAGTCAGTCTGTTGTCTTAGCCGCGATAAAATGTTAATAACCAGTGAAATAGTGGAAAAGGTGCTTGCTTTAGAGGCTTGAAATCAAAGTTGCAGGCAGCCCATATTTCTTATCAGTGAAATATTTTGCGAACTATAGCATACAAGCTGTTATTCACGAATAATAATAATTAATAATTTAATGAGGAGAAACTTTCTTATAAATGGTATAGTTTTTATTATATGTATGTTTAGCTTATGTAATTATAGTTCGCGAAGAAAGTGGTCAAAACCTATTTCTGAACGTACTCAAAGGAAACCCCTATATATTTATAGGTAGCTATCGAAGCAACTGGGGATTTCTAAATGTGCGGTCTAAAGATTTTTAAAATCATTTGGATATAATCTATTTCACATTTCTCTCCACCAGAGTGGGGATCGGAGAAGTTCGAAGTAACAAGTGAGAGTCAGTGACGAGGTCACATTTTGTAGTGATGGATTGCTGAACAACTCTCCATTCTGGGCTGGATAAAATCCTAAGTGAACTCGATAAGTAGTAAGGAAATGGATATTCATTTGTCTCTCAATCCTTATGAAAAAATTATAGTAAAAAGAAAAAATATCTATAAAAAAATATATGTTTTCCCCGACTTATGTTTGACCAATCTATGCTGCCTTCATAAGAGACCAGATACTATGGTATGGTATAGAGTTATGACTCTTTCTCTATGCTCGCTAGAATATGTAGTTTCAACATTACGGTTGACCTAATCATTTTTTCTATGTGACTTCTTATTTTTTTTCGGGTCAATTTTTTATTAATTTAACCTAAATAGCTCTTTTTTCTTTATAGATAACCTGAAAAAGGATTCGAAATACGTCTGGGGATTGGTGGATTGGTAGAGGCGGCCCCGTACCTTGGCATCCAAGATTCCTCATATCTTACTCTTCTGGGTTGTGTAAATGACAAGTTAAGTATATTAAAAAGTACTCGCTATACCCAACTAAGTCAGCGGGGATCTGGTCACGCTCTGCCTGTATATCACCCTGGAAATTA